>QFDD01001148.1:0-34360 GCA_006871305.1 Vachellia collinsii
AATTGAATGGAGTATATATTTACTTGATTTTATTAGATTAAAAATAAAATATTAGTTAAATTAATTAATATAACATTTTTTAAAAAAAATCCTAATCATTTTTCCATAGTTCCCTCTCCCTCCCTCCCTCAATTATCACTGAGAGAGCATCAGTATGGATTATTTGGGAAAAAATGGCAACAACTGAAAATAGATCATACATTTATATATTTAGGATTGGAGCAACGGAGGAATATTATGAATAGTTTGTGTGTGAATATATTGTATGCATACATATGTAAGGGAGTTCAGTGTTATGTATAGAGCAGGTGAAGTGATTTGATTTCGGAGTTGATGAGGATAAGCAGCGCTAGGACAAGGGATCGTAGGAACTACCGTATCAAACCACTCCGATTTGGTTCTGTCAATGAACGACATTTTCTTTCACAGCCTATTTCTTTGTATAATCAACAACTTGGTTTTATATAAAAGTATGGTGCATTTTTTAGGATAAAATAGTAAATATAATCCTGATTTTATTTTCAAGTGCATCTAGCACTCTAATCTTTTTTTGTGTGTGCAATTTTATCCTTTATCATTTTAATTTAATTCAATTTCATTTATCCCATTAATTTTTAATCAATTTTTTTAGAACAAATTAATCTTTTAATTCGGTTTATTGCTTTTTTTTATATGAAGAAATTCTAAACAATCATGGGTTGTTTCAAACAGTCTTCATTAGCTCCATCTTTGGGTTTGTCCCATGCTAGACTATTACATGCAATATTTGCATGTTTGATTGCCCTTTAAAAGTGCTTATAGGAGCACTTTCACAAAAGTTAAGATAAAACCTCTCTCATATACTTACCTCGAATTACGTAAAATCACTTTTTAAAAATTATTCTCAAACATGCACTAAACCCATGTCACATGGGTAATTCTAAATGAGACCTTGGGTTGTGACTATACCCTCAACCTCATCCTTTTTTTATAGGATTCAAACATTAGTCATTTAGTTTGTTACATTATGATGGAGGAATCTAAATCCTTCTGTTAAATCTAACCTTTGGTTTGTCATATTAAAATTTTTTGTTCATCATCCTATCAAGATATCAAACCCTATCAAGCCTTGTAGCCCAATAATACTAATTAAGCTTCTCCCTTGAATTGTTCTAAAACGATAAGGTTGTGTGAGTTGAAAATAGAATCAGAGCATGGATTATGAAAAAAAAAGGGGGAATTACTATAAAGTCCCATGTAAGAGAATTAATATCAGAAAGGTCACAATAAGTTGTCAATGAGAGTAACTTGAGTTGTCAATAGTAACTGCTTGAATTGTCAATAGAACCTTTCTAATATTAATTTTTTTGCATGGGACTTTATAGTAATTCCCCCAAAAAGAAACTCTTTTATAAATTCTTTTTCCATTGTTGTGTCACCTGCATGGATATAAGCATACATGCAACGTGACTCGATTTTGCTGAGTAACCTTATATAAAAAATAACGAAAATAATGTAAAACCATCAAATCATCATATCCATGAACGAATTTACGCTATATCTATCATTACACATATATTGCCTCCGATCCTAAATATAAAACATTAGTTCTAGTGTGAATTTACACTATAAACAATGTTTAATATTTATGATCAGATGGATGATGTGCATTCTTTCTAAAAAATACGGAACCGTTTAACTGGTTTCATTGCCAGAATAAAAATAAATTACAGTCTCAAGTTGTGCAGAAAAAGTCAATTTTATATCAATAAGAATGAATATTTTTCTTAAAAAAAAAGTGTATGTGTTAAGTCATAAATGGGTTAGGTGATATGTGTGAAACAAAAAAGAACAATGTGTTTTGTAATTTGTGTTAGGGGAGTTTGAGCGAAGCTCATATGGGCTGATTGTAGTGGATCACAGTCGGTCCATGAAGCCCAAAACATGCTATAGGAGTTCCTCAATGATACGCAATGTCGTTTTTGTAATACCTCTCTCTGCCCAGGTACGAATCGGCCGTTGATGAGTCCTCACTGCTCAGCAACTGCTCCCTGATCAGATTCTAAAATTCTTCATCCCCTAATTATGGGCCCCATGATTGACACCCTGAATCAGCCAACCAAACAGGCCCTCAACAATTTCTACATCTGAAAAAAGCTACCTTGGTTTCTGAACTGTGAACCGAAGAAGAAGGACAAAAAACAAAAACATGAGTCTCATCACCAATAAAATGTTGGTTTAAGATTCTCACAAAAAGAGAAACACATATTTAAAATTTTGAAAGCATATGTATTTGTTGAGAAAAGTTAAAACATTTACATTCTAAAGGATTAATGTTAATTTGGGGACACCTTGATAGTTTTAAATAAATAAATGAGGTGATTGCTCATATCTTCGTGAAGGTCTGGTGGCATCTATGCCCGTTCACATCATGTTTATTATTTATTTGTTCATTGTCCTTATACTCATCCCTGGACTATTGGACCTGAGCGAAAAAGCTGGAGATTAAGTTCAGAAATTTCAATTTCCAATCAAAACTGACTGTTTTAGAACGTCCCCACCTCTTAACTTTTCCTACACTCCTTTATTTCCCTTGAATTTTCTTCCACTCTCTAATTGGCGTTTGGTTTGTGTATGGGAGGTAAAATTGAAAAGACTCCCAACCAAAGTCGCTTTTGTTTGGTTATTACCAACGCCCACAGAAAATCCCACCCACTCAATCCTTCTGGCCACACTCACCAATGAATTCTAATTGTCAACTTAATCAAGAGGCTGAGAGACTCAGTGCTCAGCTTCTAGATTCAAGTTAGATTCTTAATATTAGTGATCATACAACTGGGAATCACCTACCTTCTCTGAGCATCGATACACCCGTTTCAATTAGATATAGAATTTTTTTTTTAATTTGATTTACATATTATAAGGTAAATATGTGAAAATAGTATTATCTTAATTTGTTTCAATATGCTTTATAACATCATCTCAACATGCTGTTACTTGTAAAGCTATGTTTTTTTACTTTCTTATTTTAATGAATGTGTGTTCCTCTTCTAATGATAAGGATGAAAGAACTTCTGGCACCGTATTGATAACGAATTGCTTACGTTTGTCTTGGCCACTTAAATAACTCTGACAATTGACATGCATCTTTTCCCTTTTCAGCATTTTTCTTTTTCGAATAATCTATTATACATATAATATCCTTATTTAACAGAGATTGATATTTTTATTTAAAAAAAACCTGGTTATGATTGGTAACCAAAAGGGTAGACTCGTGAAAAAGTGAGTCTTCTTGGTGTCATTATTGGGCTTGACGATTCATTTGGTGCGCATCGCTATTAGTGAAAGAAAACAAAGTGTGACTTCGGTGGCTCATTCATTCTCTTTATTGACTTTGATCTCCCCGGCTTGTGACTTATAGACCTGCCTGATATTTATGGTGGTATAATTCTAGGGAAGCGGTACTAGTCCATTATATATTTTTCCAAGTTGTGTTTGTGCAGATTAGGTTTCCCCTGTTCCCATTCATTCATGCCTGACTTCACCTAAAAGCTAAAACGTGGATTATAGGATGAGTGTGAACATCGTGACTTACAGAAATACAATCTCATTTCCGTTTTTTATAATAGCTGTCGGAAGAAATAGACAGTTACTTTATGTTGTTTGGAAGTCGACATCCATTTGAATCTAACGGGGTTTCCTTTCATATTACACGTGGACCAATAATATGTAAGACTTTGCCAAAGAGCAAAGGAAATCTGTATTTCCAGTAGGCGGTGATATTTTATGCAGGTTGCGTGATGTTTTTGGTCTACACAGCCACTTCGTTTTTCCACTTTGAGTGAAATCTTTCAGGCAAAAACACAAGTCACAAACTATCCACTTGATCGAGTAATACTTGTTTCAGTTGCTGAATGAAAATGAGTCTTTGAAATGGAGCTTCGAGATTGGCAATCGATGACAAACCTTTTTTTTGTGCTCTCCATTGCCCAGTTTTTATTTTCTCTCTTTCATACTTCAAGTGCAGCTGATTACCTGAACCAATTCCAGTCAATTTCTGGAGATAAGACCCTAGTTTCTGGGGATGGAAGTTTCGAATTGGGTTTCTTCAGTCCAGGTAGTTCAGAAAAGCTTTACTTGGGAATATGGTACAAGAACATCCCAGTCAAAACTGTTGTGTGGGTCGCTAATCGAGAAAATCCAGTCAAGGACAAGTCTGGCATGTTGAGATTAGACAGACAGGGAAACCTCGTGCTTCTCAGCCAAAACAATACCGTTGTTTGGTCAGCAGACACCAGAAGAAAGGTCATGAACCCAATTGTTCAGCTTCTTGGTTCTGGAAATCTAGTCTTAAGAGATGAAAAAGATGAGAATCCAGAAAATTACTTGTGGCAGAGCTTTGACTACCCTTCTGATACGTTGTTGCCTGGAATGAAGTTAGGGTGGGATCTTAAGACTGGTCTGAACAGAACCCTATCTTCTTGGAGGAACTGGGACGACCCTTCTTCCGGAGACTTCACATGGGGACTTGTACGTAATGGTTACCCCGAAGTGGTGATGTGGAAGGGTTCATCAGAGTACTATAGAAGTGGACCCTGGAATGGCCTTAGGTTCGATGGCGCCCCAGAATTAAGGAACAATCCTCTTTTTGGGTATGATTTTGTCACCACCAAGGATCAGTTGTACTATACTTACTACCTCAAGAAGGAGTCAATGATTTCAAGAATTGTGCTGAACCAAACCATTTATTCTCGGCAGCGCTTCATATGGATCGAAGAAGCTCAAAGTTGGAGGCTTTATGCATCTGTTCCAAGAGACAACTGTGATGATTATAATCTTTGTGGCCCTTATGGAAACTGTGTCATGGGTGAGTCTCCAGTTTGCCAGTGTTTAAGTGGGTTTAAGCCTAAATCACCAAAGAACTGGGATATGATGGACTGGACTCAAGGGTGTGTACGCATTCAACAAGTGAGCTGCGAGGACAAGAACAAAGTAGGATTTAAGAAATTTAGTGGGCTGAAATATCCTGATTCTACACATTCTTGGGTCAATAGGAGTATGACCCTTCAAGAATGTATGGAGAAGTGTTTGGGAAACTGTTCTTGTACAGCTTATGCGAACTCAGATATCAGAGGAGGAGGTAGTGGATGTATTTTGTGGTTTGGTGACCTCAAGGATATGAGACAGATTTCTAGTGATGGTCGAGATCTATATCTTCGGGTGAAAAGTTCTGGGATAGGTAAGCATAAACTCATGATCTCTCTTTAGACTTTTAGCCTTTGATATTGTAACGAGTCATGAAGGAGCAATACTTGATTACTTTATGTTCTTATTTTTGCCACAATTTAATGCATTCTTCTAATCAACTCAATATTTCTTTGACAAATCATAAAGCTGAGAAAGGTCGGCATAAGATGAAGGTGGCTGCGATTGTCATCATTGTTGCCTCAGTTGTTGTGATAATTTTGATTTTCCTCTACATTGGCAAGACCATGAAATTGTTTACAGGTACCCATAAGTTTTAATTAATTGCCTTTACATACTGAACAACATGACTTTAACCAACATTAGTAAACCTTTTTATGAAAATTATTGGGATTTCAATTGGATGAGAAAACAAACAAGATGTGCTTTAGGCATTGTTAGATAACATATTTTGGCGAATAGAATCTACCTTCCAATTTTATTATTCACATGTACATCAGAGGAAACAGAGGGCAACCTGATGGGACGGTATAATGATGAAGACAGCCAAGATGATTTGGAGCTTCCTTTCCTTGACTTCCCCACAATTGTCAAAGCAACTGATGACTTCTCAATGAGCAAGAAACTTGGACAAGGTGGATTTGGGGCTGTATACAAGGTAATCATGAATGAAGTATACTAGTCTTATGGAATATGATTCACCTTATTATTTACGCCTATCTTATATGTGTCTCAATTTTAGGGAATGCTTGTGGATGGAAAAGAAATTGCAGTGAAGAGGCTCTCACAGAGTTCTGGACAAGGGTTGAATGAATTCAAGAACGAAGTCATATTGATTTCTAAGCTACAACATCGAAATCTTGTTAAACTTCTTGGTTGTTGCATTCAAGGAAATGAGAAAATGCTTGTCTATGAGTACATGCCCAACAAAAGCTTGGACTCTTTTATCTTTGGTTAGTATTTCCCACTATGCAACAACAGCAATAATAATAATTGATCTCTAACTGCAAGAAGTTTTCCATATCTTTTCTCCATTTTACTCTCTTCCTCTCTCTGACTTGATTTGTTATGTTGAAAATGAATTAGTCGCACTTATATCTTGCCAGATCATGTAAAATGTGAGACTCTAGATTGGTCTAAGCGCTTCAACATTGTTTGTGGAATTGCTCGAGGGCTTTTGTATCTGCATCAAGATTCTAGATTGAGGATTATACATAGAGATCTCAAGGCAAGTAATGTCTTGCTTGACAATGAGTTGAATCCAAAGATTTCAGATTTTGGCATGGCTAAAACTTTTGGAGGTGATCAAACTGAAGGAAGTACTAACAGAGTGGTTGGAACATAGTAAGTAGTTATAATGCAATTTATGATCAACATTTACCTCTAACTTAACACATGCCTTAACCATTCTTTTCATAACTTTTTTCAGTGGTTATATGGCACCTGAATACGCTATTCATGGACTATTCTCTGTGAAATCAGACGTGTTTAGTTTTGGTGTATTGTTACTGGAGATAGTAAGTGGGAAAAAAAACAGAGAATTTATCCATTCAAACATGAGCCTAAACCTTATTGGGCATGTAAGTGTCAAAAGAATAAAAAGCCTTTTTCTCTGTTACAATTCACAAAACCTTATAAGTTTGACAAATATCTCTGTATCAGGCTTGGAGACTTTGGAAAGAAGGCAGACCCTTAGAGTTAATTGATTCATGCTTGGATGATTTATTTGAAGAATCTGAAGCATTGCGTTGCATCCACATCAGCCTTCTGTGTCTGCAACAACATCCAGAAGATAGGCCAAGTATGTCTGACGTGGTTGTTATGTTGGGCAGTGAGAGTGTCTCAACCGAACCAATGGAACCAGCTTACATTATAGAGAGGAAATTTTCTGAAACAGACTCTTCTGGCAAGCATCAGTTTTCTTCAACTAATGAAATAACTTTTACCATGTTAGAGCCTCGATAGCTGGATAATTTATGTGACCTTATACTACCAAACTAATCTTATGCCACCTACCTCCAGTCTCAGTCCTTATAAATCTGTGATGTGTTCCAAAAGGAAAGTGGCTTATTTATTGATTTATAAATGTCTCGTCCACTTTTCTACTTCAAAGCATACCACTGATAATATAATTTATATTTTTATGCATGGGGCAAAGTGTAAATTTACTGCTGAGTAATGTTGTCTCAAAATTTTTTGTGGATATAATATCGCCTCATATGTTTTTTAGGAGTAATGTTATCCTGAAAGTTTTAAAACAGAACAAAATTGTTCTTTATTATTAAAAATGTTAACAGTTAATATTAGTTTTTTAACGTAGTTAACATTACTTTTAAAAAATCTTTCAAGACAACATTACTTCTAAACAAAAATTTTTAAAGTAAATTTACACCTTAATGTTTTTATGTATTGGTGTCAAATATATACATATATATGTACGCATATATAATCAAAATTCCAAAATAACTAGGCTACAGTAACATCACTTTCTCTCATTGTTTTCAAAATTAAACTAGTCATTAAATCAATAAAAATATTAGTATAAGGTTTATTTATTCAGCTATACTTGAACAGTAAAATGGTAACCGATATGAAAACTTTATATATAAAATGTGTGGAGATATAGAAAATTAATTACCTTAGAAATGAGATTCCTGACAACTCCGGCCAGCATAAATGATAGAAACTTATCCCCGAAATAAATGTTTAATTTTTAACTTTTTATATATAAAATAAATCCCGTCAGAATAAATCTGGCTTTTGTCTTTCCTACCTTTTTTAGAGGTT
Organism: Vachellia collinsii; assembly: GCA_006871305.1. NCBI lineage: Eukaryota > Viridiplantae > Streptophyta > Magnoliopsida > Fabales > Fabaceae > Vachellia > Vachellia collinsii. Next base: position 7,972 of record QFDD01001148.1, read on the forward strand.
AATTTCTATTATTGATATGGTAAAAAAAAATGATATACTGGATTATGAGTATAATTCATCATGTAAAATCTTTGTAGATGTAACAAAAAAAACTTGTACCAACTAAACAAATCCACTTTTATATTAAAAAACAAGCAAATAAATCCCCCTTGCAAAGAAAGAAAGTTAATTAACTACTATATAAAACATTTTACATTAAAAAAATACTTACAGATCCAATTATTCGTCAATATTATTTATGACAAATTGTAATGTGAACTTATGGTGGGTGTGCAATGATGACGACGTCTCTCTGATTTCTTTTTCTGTCCTTCTGTGTTTTTCCTGCTCCATTTCTTCCCTCTTCCCTTTTCTATGCCAATTCTTTACCTCCAGATGCTGCTGTAACGAACCGACAATTTTAATACAGCCGAGAGCCCACATGCGTACTTTAATTTTATTCTACTCGTTTGATATTACATGTGGTATTCCGTCTCGTGTTAAGACCATGTTTGTCTTCAAAATATTTCTAAAAGCACTTTTACGTAAATCAAGATAAATTTTTTTTCATATATTTATCTCACATTGCATACAATCACTTTTTAAAAGCTATTTACAAACATGCTCTTAATCCCACAACATGTTGTATCAAGTTTTGAATCTTTAGATAAAGGAAAATTGTTGATTATATATAGAACCAAACCTATGAAAGAGAATGTTGCTTATAAATAGAATTGAATGGAGTATATATTTACTTGATTTTATTAGATTAAAAATAAAATATTAGTTAAATTAATTAATATAACAAATTTTTTTTTAAAAAAAAAATCCTAATCATTTTTCCATAATTCCCTCTCCCTCTCCCTCCCTCAATTATCACTGAGAGAGCATCAGTATGGATTATTTGGGAAAAAATGGCAACAACTGTAAATAGATCATACATTTATACATTCATGATCAAAATCATACATTTATATATGTAGCCCAATAATACTAATTAAGCTTCTCCCTTGAATTGTTCTAAAACGATAAGGTTGTGTGAGTTGAAAATAGAATCAGCGCATGGATTATGAAAAAAGAAACTCTTTTAGAAATTTTTCTTCCACTGTTGTGTCACCCGCATGGATATATGCATACATGCAACGTGACTCGATTTTGCGGAGTAACCTTATATAAATATAACAAAAATAATGTAAAACCATCAAATCATCATATCGATGAACGAATTTACGCCATATCTATCATTTATGCATATATTACCTCCAATTATAAATATAAAACATCAGTCGTAGTGTAAATTTAGACTATAAACAATGTTTAATATTTATGATCAGATGGAGGATGTGCATTCTTTCTAAAAAAAAATACGAAACCGTTTAACTGGTTTCATTGCCAGAATAAAAATAAATTACAGTCTCAAGCTGTGCAGAAAAAGTCAATTATATATCAATAACAATGAATATTTTTCTTAAAAAAAAGTGTAGGTTAAGTCATAAATGGGTTAGGTGATATGTGTGAAACAAAAAAGAACAATGTGTCTTGTAACTTGTGTTAGGGGGGGTTGAGCGAAGCTCATATGGGCTGATTGTAGTGGATCACAATCGGTCCATGAAGCCCAAAACATGCCATGGGAGTTCCTCAATGATACGCAATGTCGTTTTTGTAATTACTCTCTCTGCTCAGGGACGAATCGGCCGTTGATGAGTCCCCACTGCTCAGCAACTGCTCCCTGATCAGATTCTAAAATTCTTCATCCCCTAATTATGGGCCCCATGATTGGCACCCTGAATCAGCCAACCAAATAGGTCCTCAACAATTTCTACATCTGAAAAAAGCTACCTTGCTTTCTGAACTTTGAACCCAAGCAGAAAGACAAGAAAAAAAAAACAACAAGACCAAAAACATGAGTCTCACCACCAATGAGCCCGTTTGGGAAATCGTTGGAGAATGACTTTTGTCAAAATGTATTTTAAAAAAAGGAGTTTTTGTCAAAATGCATTTTGAAAGAAGGCGTTTATGTTTGGATAGGATAGATTCAAAATAACTTTTAGTAGAATGCATTTATGTTTGGATAAATGTTGGAGAAGTGACTTTTTGAGAAAAATTATTTAAAATGGAATGAAAATTATTAATATATATACATTATTTTACATATTATGATAAAATGAAAGAAAATAAAAAAAAATGGAATAAAAGAAAATATATTTACACTACATATTATAATTTTTTTTTTGAACATGTAAGTGAAATTTTTTTTTTTAACCAAACATGTAAGTGAGATTGATGGAGGATTGTTGGCACACAAAAAAACACGTGTCTGGAGGGTGATGGGGGTAAGGGGAAGTGAAGGCATTGAAAGATGAGGGAGGGAGAGTGCTACGTTGGGGTATGGTTCAGAAAAGAGGGATGGGGGGAGTGTTGACAAGATGCGTGTGGCAAATTGAGGGTACGTTGATGAAGGCCTCAGTGAGGAAAAGCAGGACGATACTTTTTTTAACTTTTGTCAAAAGTTCCGTTTTCGAAAATGCATTCTTCAAAGTTATGTATCCAAACATCTTAAAAATTAGAAACGGACTTCTGATCTTTCGAATTTTTGGAGGGTCAAACGAGGTTGCCAAACATGCACAATAAAATGTTGGTTTAAGTGATAAGAAGCGTAGTCTCACCAAAAAAGAAACTCATATTTAAAATTTTGAAAGCGTATGTATTTGTTGAGAAAAATTAAAATATGTACATTTTAAATCTTGAAAAGGATTAATGTTAATTTGGGGACATCCTTGATAGTTTTAAAAAAATAAATAAATAAATGAGGTGGTTGCTCATATCTGCGTGAAGGTCTGGTGGCATCTATGCCCGTTCACATCATGTTTATTATTTATTTGTTCATTGTCCTTATACTCATCCCTGGACTATTGGATCTGAGCGAAAAAGCTGGAGATTAAGTACAGAAATTTCAATTTCCAATCAAAACTGACTGTTTTAGAACGTCCCCACCTCTTAACTTTTCCTACACTCCTTTATTTCCCTTGAATTTTCTTCCACTCTCTAATTGGCGTTTGGTTTGTGTATGGGAGGTAAAATTGAAAAGACTCCCAACCAAAGTCGCTTTTGTTTGGTTACTACCAACGCCCACAGAAAATCCCACCCACTCAATCCTTCTGGCCACACTCACCAGTCAATTCTAACCGTCAAATGAATCAAGAGGCTGTGAGACTCAGTGCTCAGCTTCTAGATTCAAGTTAGATTCTTAATATTAGTGATCATACAACTGGGAATCACCTACCTTCTCTGAGCATCGATACACCCGTTTCAATTAGATATAGAAATTTTTTTTTTAATTTGATTTACATATTATAAGGTAAATATGTGAAAATAGTATTATCTTAATTTGTTTCAATATGCTTTATAACATCATCTCAATATGCTGTTACTTGTAAAGCTATGTTTTTTTCCTTTCTTATTTTAATGAATGTGTGTTCCTTTTCTAATGATAAGGATGAAAGAACTTCTGGCACCGTCATTGATAACGAATTGCTTACGTTTGTCTTGGCCACTTAAGAGCATGTTTGGTAAATGCTGTGGAGAATAGATTCTGTCTTGGATTGCGTAAAATAGCTTTTGGAGAATAGATTCTGGAGAATAGCTTTTGAAAAAGCTAGAAAGAATAGCTTTTTGGAAAACCATGGTTTCCACCCCCAAACCATGGTTTTGAGAGTTAAAAGCTATTCTGGAGAAAAAAAGTATGTTTGTCTACCACTTCTGAAACCATGGTTTTGGACCCAGAAGCTATTCTGCATTTTCGAAACATGTTTGTCAACAGCTTTTTCAAAACCTTGGTTTTCCTTCAAAACCAAGGTTTTGACAAATTGCCAAACATGCACTAAATAACTCTGACAATTGACATGCATCTTTTCCCTTTTCAGCATTTTTCTTTTTCGAATAATCTATTATACATATAATATCCTTATTTAACAGAGATTGATATTTTTATTACAAAAAAAAAAAAAACTAGTAAACCAATGATGAAGTTAGAACTTAGAAATGGTAAAGAGGGTTAGCCTGTCGTGATTGAATTTAAATACCTATAGGTTGGGGGATTGGAATTTACCCAATCTGAGCTGTTATGATGGGTTGGTACAACCATCTTATACTTTTCTGATGTATAATATTTTTTTCATTTTAGACTTGAAATTTTTTAAAATTTTTTTCAATATTTAAAATGAAATATCCTTTTACATTAATTTAATTTATAAAAATACACCACAATTTGAATTTAAAATATCTAATTCAAATTTTAAACAATATAACTTAAACATATATATTACATATTACAATATTGAATTTAAACTAAATATAAATTATAAATCAAGTGATTAATAAACGTCTAATATTAATTAGATTTATATCATGATTAAAAGTTGTTTCCATATTTTTTATAAATCAATTTTTATTTTTTTAAAATTTAAAAAATAACGGCTAGCCCGCTATACGGATAACAAAAATCTAATATTCGACAACTCAACCGTCCAGTCCATTACCGGTTCTAGGTGCAGTAACTCTGACCGTACGTGGGTCCGAGGTTGACAAGTTTTCCACGAGAAGTTGACTAGTAAGCATGGGCAACATGGAGGTCTATTCTGGGAAAATAAAAATTGAAAATCATGGTAGGTTTGGAGCTGCCAATGTTTTTATACCAACTCCAGCACTAGCATTATTTCAATCAATGCAACTTTTTTCCTTCATTCTCACTCTAACTCTATCATAGCTTTTTCATCCCTTCACAAGATTTCTCATCTCTATGACTATAAGGATAGATGTGAAACAACTTGTCAAAACATGTTATTTAAACTTGTATGCTCACACAACCACTCCCAACAATCAACCCTTTTAGCTTTCCAATTTGCTGGTAGCTCCAACTAGTGCGGTTTATTCACAAGAATCCATAATGTGTTGCATTCTTTTCATCTTATGAAAGGTATATCTCTCTCTCTCTCTCTCTCTCTCTCTCTCTCTATTTTTATATTTTATACTAGTATGATTTTCTTTCAAGTCCCTGTCAACTTCAAGTCTCTTCAAAACTTTAGGAACAGAAAATATAGCTTTATTTCAGTTCTGATGTTTATGCAGGCAACATATGCCCTCACATGAAGAAAACAGTATCCCTGTGGCTATATTGAGTCATAGAAGCGAGACATCTCCATTCTTTCCCTAATGGATACTTTGGCTATTATTGTTCTTGTCCTTTGTCTGGAAGTATTCTTGGCAGTTTTATGCGTTGTTCAATCCCAGCTCATTACCGATGGCATGACCTTAGTTTCCGAAGGTGGAACCTTTGAACTAGGTTTCTTCAGTCCTGGTTCTCACCAGAAACGTTACCTTGGAGTTTGGTACAAAAACATCCCAGTTCAGACGGTCGTTTGGGTCGCCAACCGCAACAATCCAATCAATGATTCCTCTGGCATCCTAACCTTAAACAGCACCGGAAACCTCGTACTCAGCCAGAATGACACGATCGTTTGGTCCACAACCTCTCTGAGAAAGCCAGAGAATCCAGAGGCTCTGCTTTTAGATTCTGGCAATTTAGTGGTAAGAGACAAGAAAGACCCAAACCCGGAAGCGTTCTTGTGGCAAAGCTTTGATTATCCAGGTGATACATTCTTGCCGGGTATGAAGTTTGGTTGGGACTTAAGAACTGGTCGAAATAAGAATCTGACAGCTTGGAAGAGTCCAGATGATCCAGCTACAGGGGACTTTTCTTGGGGCATGGTTCTTTATAACTATCCTGATGCTTACATGATGTTGGGTGATCAGAGGTTTTACAGAGCTGGGCCTTGGAATGGACTGCGTCCTACAGGTTCACCACAACTAAAGGAAAATCCTCTGTTTCACTTTGACTTTGTGCAAAACAAGGACGAGGTTTACTTCATGTACAGCCTTAAAAACAAGTCTGTGATCACAAGACAGGTGCTGAACCAAACAATTAAGGCTCGACAACGCTTTGTGTGGTTAGAACAAGATCAAGTTTGGAGGGTTTATGCTTCTGTGCCATTGGACTTATGCGATAGCTATGATCTTTGTGGAGCTTATGGAAGCTGCGTTATATCAGGATCACCAGTGTGCCAATGTTTAGAAGGATTCAAGCCTCAGTCACAAGAAGCATGGGACTTAATGGACTGGTCTAAAGGCTGTGTCCGAAAGAAGCCACTAAGCTGCGAGGACAAACTCAAGGACGGGTTTGTCAAATTCAGTGGCTTGAAATTGCCAGACACTCAACACTCTTGGCTTGATGAGACAATGAACCTAGCGCAATGCAGAGATATTTGTTTGAACAACTGTTCTTGTATGGCCTACACTAATTCAAATATAAGTGGAAGTGGTAGTGGCTGTGCCTTGTGGTTTGGTGATCTAATTGACATAAGGCAGTTTCCAGCTGGTGGACAGGATCTTTATGTTCGAATGTCTGCCTCAGAACTAGGTATATTATAACCATGAACTTTTGCTTAGATAGTCTCATGGTTGCACTTTTAATTTCCCTCATGGTATTTGTGGATCTAACCTTAAATTCCTGTCTGATTAAATTAAATTATGAAGAGGCTGATGATAACAGCAAGAAGGTGGGGATCTTGGTGGCAGTGATAGTAACTGTTTCTATAGCTACAATTACTGCTGCACTCATTTTGGGGTGGCGTTATACGCAGAAAGGAAGCAAAACAAAGACAGGTAAATCTCTATATTTGTCTTGCAAAATCACTATATCGCTAATTCATGTTCATATGTCAAGGTCTTTCAGCAATTTAGTGACTACTGACCTTAAAAGGTTTGCCCTTGCCTAGTAAAAACCACTGAAGCAAACAGTGCTTTATGCCTTTTCGATTCACCTTTTTGGTGTGTAAGTGCATGCTGCATGTGAAGTTTAGGGGGCTTGCGATGTCAACATTATAACACTTGTTCTGAACCCTACATACCAAACTAGACTAGAAGTAATCTCTGAAATTTCTGTATAAAATGCTGCTCAAGGAAGGTTTTATATAATCACCACTCGATAAAAATCATAAAGCCTTCAATTGAAGTAGAACATGTTGAAAGAAGTAGTCCTGATCATTTTAATAGGAAAGAAGTAGATTATATTTCATTGCATGAAAAGGTAAAGGAGTTTTGCCTCTTTGAATATTAATGGAAGTCTATATAGTTAAATATTCTGTCAATTTTCTGTAATAATCACAAATATGACAAAGACTGAAACCATCCATATCAAATTTGTTAAATTAGACCACAGCATTAGAGTAGATCACGAAGAGAGCCAAGTGGATGATGACATGGATCTACCATTCTTTGATCTGTTATCAATTGCTGCTGCTACTTGCGACTTTTCAGCCGACAAAAAAATTGGAGAAGGTGGATTTGGACCTGTATACAAGGTAGTTTTATTTACGAATTAAGACCGCCGTAGAATTAAGAAGGAAAAAAAATTAATTGAACACATTTCAATTAGTTGATGCTTATATTTCCAGGGAAAACTGAAAGATGGGATAGAAATTGCTGTGAAGAGGCTTTCGGCAAACTCAGGACAAGGACTGAATGAGTTCAAGAATGAAGTAAAATTAATTGCTAAACTTCAACACCGCAATCTTGTAAGGCTCCTTGGTTGTTGCCTTCAAGGGGAGGAGAAAATGTTGGTTTATGAATATATGCCTAATGGTAGTTTGGACTCCTTTATTTTTGGTATGAACTCAAGGAACAATACTTTTAAGGCAATGACATAGTCTAGTTTTATAATTTTAGTACCACTTGATAGCTAACTTTAATATTATTCTATTTTTCTATGATTAATTATTTGACAGATGGAAACAAGGGTAAATTATTAGATTGGTCAAAGCGTTTTCACGTAACCTTAGGAATTGCAAGGGGGCTTATTTATCTTCATCAAGATTCTAGATTAAGGATTATTCATAGAGATCTCAAAGCAAGTAATGTTTTACTCGATAAAGAGATGAATCCAAAAATTTCAGATTTTGGCATGGCTAGAATTTTTGGAGATCAAAATGAAGTGAACACAAAGAGAATAGTTGGCACTTAGTAAGTGTTTTCCATTGCTTTGAATTCAAAATTGTACACACCTTATCTTCATTAAGAGGCTCATCCAAATAATATTTTGCAGTGGTTATATGGCACCAGAATATGCAACCGATGGGCTATTTTCAATTAAATCTGATGTCTTTAGTTTTGGCGTCTTGGTGCTAGAGATTATATCCGGGAAAAGAAGTAGAGGATATTATAATCCAAATCACAGCCATAACCTCATTGGTCATGTAAGTTTACTACAGATGTATATATGTTTCATTCATGTGATCAAACAAACACAATGAACATGGATGTTTAATGTGTTTCAGGCATGGAAATTGTGGAAGGAAGGAAAACCAGAAGAACTGGTTGATTCAAGCATACAAGACTCATGCTCACTATCACAAATATTGCATTGCATACATGTGAGTCTCCTGTGTGTTCAACATCATCCAGAGGATAGACCAGGAATGTCATGTGCCCTATTGATGTTCTTAAGTGAGATTGAATTGCCTGAGCCTAAACAGCCTGGCTACTTTGGGAATGCTTCAGTGGAAGCTTATTCCTTTGCAGGTAAACAGGAACTGAGCTCAACAAACGAAATAACCATTACCCTATTAGAACCTCGATGATAGGTTCCTTCACTCTGCAGATCCATATATTGTATATACATCCAATACTATGTTGTTTTAGGAATTTAACCAAGGTCATGGACCATATATTTTCTCCTGTCTTCTCTTCCTTTCTTCCATTTGGCTATGGTTTTTGAGTGTAAAAATGAGTAAGTTTGTATATACCAACCCAAACAGAACAGCTGAAAACATGACACTGTATTAAATGGCATAACAGCTAGCTAGATTGAGATAACACAATACTGGCTGCAAGCAACCTTGCACAACTTATCAAGTGTTAATTTAGGCTAGATGATAAATTTGAATCAGGTTTACATGCTGCTCATTAAGAAGAAAACATATATATTCTGATGCTCAAAGAGATTATACGCTGCATAAAACATCAGCATAAATTAGATTCTGGAAATACTCTTCTGCAGTAAAATGGCCGCAATAAGTGGGAGTTATCTTCCTTGCATGTTCAGAGTCAAATCTCTTTTCAAGCTTTTATAGTAGTTAGGCCCATAGAGTCAACTTTTTGCCCGTAAACAGAAGGGCCGAAATGAGCTCCTTGGCTAATTGATTTGGGACCCTATCATCCTCTGGACATAAATATAAACTTGTCCATGCAAAGCTCAACTTTTCAGAAAAATCCCCACCCACCACATCTTGTTAACGTCTTATATGTCTACTTCAATGCCAATTGGTGAAAGGATTTGGACCTTTAGAACAGATTTTCTCTCTCTCCAAATTTTAACACCTGTCAGCTTTTAATGTTTGTTCTTAGGCTTAGCAAGGATGTAATGAAAATGAAATTTAGAAGTCTAAATTTGAAATGAGCTCCTTTATTTATGAACCTAAACTGAATGATTATGGGCGGCTGTACCATTCTTCAATTAATCATTATCCTTGCATAGCACATAAGAAAGCAACCTCAAGAGAACTCACAGGCTCATAGGTATAGGCCTAAGTTGGGCCACGTGGGAATCATAATCTCTTTTACTTTTTTGGGAAAAAATAAAACTTTACCTATATTTCTATATAATCGGCCCTAAGTTTAGTCAAGAGAAAATGATTGTGTTAAGCCCTGGCAAATAATATAAAAACATGTTGAATATCTAAGAGATGGATCAAAGTCTGTTCTCTGTTTTTTGGTAGTTTTTTTTAAACGTCCTGTAGCAAATAGCAGCTAGGGTGATTTATTTTGCAGAAGTAGGTGGTTAGAAACTTAGCATGAGAATCCAAAACATGTTGGAGCAACCAAAAAAGTTGAGCTTGATGAAGAAGTAATAAGATGACTTATTGAGGAGGATTGAAGGAGACAATAATAATGGGTTGAATTTTGGTGAAGCAAAAGGCTTCTTTTTCTTGATATTGCGTGAGCATGACTCATGGATCAGGAGGAGTGTTTTGCAGATTTACTCTTTTAGGAATGATGAAAGATATATGATAATGATGATGCTCATACAGTTGGTTCCTGATGATTGTCCAGGTGAAGCAAAGCTGTATGACAAAACTTGCCGGTTACAAATTCTGCCTCTTGGGCCCCTGCATTAACAACCAACTTCCTTTTCTTTTCTGTTTTCACTTTCTTTTCTGTTTTAGATTTATAGAAATTAACCTAATTGTGAACTTATAAAATGGATTTTCTTTGAGCTAAGCTGCACATATTGTTCAGCATCACCACCTCCGTCATCATATCACAACGTGTTCAAGTTGAAATTTTCAGCTTCATCAGAGCAGAACAAGTAAAATAATAAGAAGCCACCAGCATGTTAGACCTCGAAGCATCTGGAAGGCAAGTATTGGGAATCTCCTGGTAGGAGAATAAAGAGGCTGTACTTTATTGACGATGGAAATATATATACATATATATATAGAGAGAGAGAGAGAGCAACCCCCCAAAAAAAAACCATTAAATTAATGTTATAACTACCTTCCAACTAATATGTTCTATCCACATGAAATATTTGAATAATGTTAGGAATCAAAAGATTATATCACCACGATAAGGATAGGGTTGTGTTTAGTTGAAAGAGCTAATCTTTTATAAGTTGGCGAAGAAGTATTTATATTTAATGACCGACAGTGTTTTGAACAAGATTGTTTTTAAAGGAGGGAAACATCATTGTATCAATGTTATCATACGTATATCTTTTAATGGAGATTCGAATATTTGATTAGTTGATTTTAAAAGACTTATCCTTTATGCTAGATCCAACCTTATTAATATCAAATGATCCATTTTGTGCAAACAATTGAGAAGACGTAGGTAAAGTAATGGAGTTGAAGTGTCGGTGGGTCAAATTAAATTTAGCTATAAAGTAATTGGGAGGGTGTAAACTCATGAACATGTTGACTCGTGTGTTTTACATTTTGATATTTACACGCTTCACATTGGATAATGGACAGTGAGGATCCGGGAAGATAGAAATATAAACGTAGAGAGAAAGAGAGGGGCAAGCTGATGGTATCTTTGAAAAAGTCAAGTGATCAGACGGAAACACCGTTTAGGAAATTGATGGCCTTCGGCTAAAACGCGTAGGAGGCAACCGAAAAATGCCAATTTAGAGGACGGTTTGGAAATTTGACTTTTGCATGTTTTACTATTTTTTTTCCTCATCCCCACACAATCTGTGCTTTCTGTTTCCTTCTCATATTCTTAGTCTTCAGATTTTTCTCCTTTTTTTTCCAAGGTAAAGTGGCATCAACAATTTCGGTGCTATTTCCCAGTTATATGTTGATGGGATAATTAATCATTTTATTGGGATACGTTTAATTATTTTGGTGGATGGAGTAGAATAAAGCTGTCATGTGGGATGGAGGCTAATTGGCTAAATGCATGCAAAGGAAGGCAGATTGTAGCTTGTAGCTCAATAACTAATCGATTCCAAGGCCACCAAATCTGCATAGCCTGTCCTCCCACATGTCATGCAAAATAAGAAAGATTTTTTTTTTTTACTCTATAAATAACAACCACTAAAGTTACTTGATTCAAAATGTTAGTTAGAAACAATAAATATGTGAAATGTGTGTTTTTAATTTTTTTTAATATAAGCATGTTTATAAAGAGAGTACATGAAAGATAATGAGTGAACATATATTGTAGAGGGATAATAAGTACCATATATTTAATGGGTAAAAATGGAAATATCAATAAAAAATTTTAGACTAACAAAACCTTGGTCCTCGTATTTAGAACTGACTTTACAAGAAAGATTGTTCTTTATAGTGGATTGGAGGGAGTACTTCCGTTTCTCCTATGTAAAAATTATTTAACTAATTTACAGATATTGAAAAATTACTTAAATTAGTTATTTATATTAAATAGACTTTAGTTTCCTTTTAATAGCGTTGTTAGTTTGAAACTATCAATGATAAAAAGTGAAAAGCATTTTTAATATATATAATTAATAAGAATACTTTTGAAAAAAACCCTATAAATTTAAGAAAAAATGTATATTGAAATATTATATTTATAACAAAAATAAACCGCTTATATCAGCCACACCAAATGATTCCATGCTCATATGGAACATCTTTTAAAACCTCATTCCTATTTTCATTCTCATTCTTATTTAAAAAAAAAAAAAGGCTCTTCAAGTGATTTTTTTTTTTTTTTGGACTGAGCTCTTCAAGTGATCAAACATGGCCAATTGTTTACCTTTCGTAAAACCTCCGACATCCTTTGTGCCAAAAAAAAACAAAAGAACTCCGACATCCTTTGTGCCAAAAAAAAACAAAAGAAAAGCGCAAATCTCCTCTTGCGCCTCACTTTGCCACGTAAGCGAAATGAAGGGCTCAGATTCTACCAATCCTACCCTTGCCCTGCCCCACATCACGAAAAGTCATCTCTCAGATACCACTTAGTTCTCTTTGCCCACTCGAAGACGCCTCCTAAACTCCTCAATTTCTTATTTTATTTATTTTTAATTAAGTAAGGTGCTCTCAAAATTGACATCTTCTAGACAATTGCATTGTTTAAGACGACCAAAGACGATGATGATCAGCGTGACACCACTCTCCCATCATTATTCCTCTGCCCCATCCCAATTTGTTAACTCTGTTAATCCCTCCGTAAAATATAAATTAGCTCCAAATTAATTAATCAAAATCTTCTCACCTTTTTTTTTTTTTTTGGTTTCAAATCAAAATTCAAAAGTCGTTGTTCTACTTTAAGAAGTCCAATGAGCACCTATATATACGGTTCGCGTTCCCCACCATTTCACGCTGGCCTATTTACTCTTCCATCGCCGATACAACAAATCACTCCCCCGACTTCATCAATGGCTGTCAAAGTTTATATTGTGTACGTATTCCTGCTTCTCTCTTATCTTCAATGACAATCTCTGGCTTGAACTGTCTTTGCCATTAGTTCCTTATCCCCTTCAATGTTTGTTTGCCTTTCTTAGTTCCGTATCTTTAATTTCAAAAGATTGGGTTTTCTTCTCTTACTCTATGGTTAGTGAAAGTTAATGTCTTTAAGACTTCTCTGGCGATCTTGAGTTTGAGCTGCCAGTATAATCTTCTGCTATCTGATGCATTCTTCTCGTTACCCTGTTCTTCTTCTTTTGCTCTGTTTTGACTTTGAGATGTTGCTTTGTTTGATCCTTCTACTGTGCACCGTGGGGTGGCTCCACAGCCATGAATCTTGAAAGCCCTTTTCTTTCTTCATTTTTTAGCTGCCTTAACTAACTGTATTGGTAGAAGATCCCTTCTGTAACTTTCTTCTCTTGATGTATTTAATTTGGAGATAATCAGAACGATATAGCAAAGCACGACGCTTTATTGTTCTGCGTTGAACTGAGTTTCTCCGAGAGATAAGTTTTAAATTTGTTATAATAAATGTCATTTCTTTTCCCAGAATATTAAGTTAGAACGACCCAAATTATCCAACCACCACTTTTCCAATTGTTGGGCTTTTGATGCAAAGTCGATTTGTGTGCATGCTTGAGGAATTGATCATTGAGTTTTTCTGAAACTGCCATTGTCCTCTTTCACTAAGATCTTGCAAAGCAATGAGATGAACATTTTGTTTTTCTTTCAAGACTTGCCCAGTGTCAGTTTCAGATTTGTTTTATTTGGAAGGTTTCCGCCCATTCTGTTTCCATGTGAAAAACATTGGACACATGAGATGAATTTGTGTTTAGTACTTACACATTTGTAGTATAGGTGAAAGTGTTATGTACCTAACATTGATTTCATTTTGTAGAAAGTACTTATTAAAAGAAAGAATAAAAAGAAAGTGGTGCATATCTCTTTTTTTGGTATTATGGAGCATGGCTTAACAAGTCTCTAATGCTTTTTGACATCAAAACAAGTTATCTGATACCATTATTAGATGATGAGCTCTGCCATCAATATTTTTGTTTCTATGTTGGAAGTGTAAATTGACAGCATAAAGGATGTTGATTGTCATGGTTATAATCATACTATTACATTTCAAATACTGGGAAGGGCATTTGTTGAGAGATGTGAAAACATGTACATTTAAGTCTTGAAAAAGATTAATCTCAAACCCTAAATGGCTTAGGAATATTGTTGGTAACTCACCCAAAAAAATAAATAAAGCTAACATCGAAATAGTAACTCACTTCTCTATACGGTTAAATGTCTTTGTTTACTTGTCTATCTACTATTTAGAACAAGATAAATGAGGGAGGAGAAATCCAGTGAGCAAAGTGAATTCTCTATGTCATTTTTTTGGGGAAATTTTTGTTACTAAAAGTTTTTCCAAACCACTTTTTCCTAATAGTTCTACAATAGTTGTGATATCAAAGAAATTGATCAGTAGGATGTAGTTATAGCCACATGATTGTGAGACTGCTGACACAGTAGGATATTTTGTGAGTTACTACTTGTTAGACTTTCCTTTGGTAGTTGTAAATTATTGAAGTCGCAAAGGCGCAATTATAACAAATGATTTCACCTTTGAAACAAAATTTCCTATGGAAGTAAGGTGTTATAGTGGTTGGAAAGTTTAAAAATATAAATTACTTATTTGACTGACAATGTAAATCTTACATCACTTTGACAGATACTACTCAATGTATGGACATGTGGAGAAACTAGCTGAAGAAATTAAGAAAGGAGCCTCATCGATTGAAGGAGTTGAGGCTAAGCTATGGCAGGTACGTGTCTATTTAATTTCCTATTCCCATGCATTGCAAATTTATACTGCATGAAAGACTAATCAGCAAGGCTAAACCAATCCCAAAGCTAAGGCTTAATTTTCTATGTAGCAGATTTATGGTTGGTCACTCCCCTCGCTATGAAATTGGTTCAAGTCAATATTGTTGTTGCTTTCTGTTGGCTAAGTTCCTTTATTGAAGCAAACCAGGCTGACTCTATTATTGAGCTTTTTCTCTGAACAGGTACCTGAGACACTGCCAGAAGAGGTTCTTGGAAAGATGAGTGCACCACCCAAGAGTGATGTCCCAGTCATTACTCCTAATGAACTGGCAGAGGCTGATGGTTTTGTTTTTGGTTTCCCAACAAGATTCGGAATGATGGCTGCTCAGTTCAAAGCATTTTTAGATGCAACTGGAGGATTGTGGAGAACACAGCAGCTTGCAGGCAAGCCTGCCGGAATCTTCTTCAGCACCGGATCTCAAGGTGGTGGACAAGAGACCACGGCGTAAGAGCCTCTCCTTGGGAATTTAGTTTCATCATCAAATTATGGATATAAATTTTTTTTTTAAGATGTTGTGGATTTTATGACAGGTTAACTGCTATCACTCAGCTGGTTCATCATGGGATGGTATTTGTCCCAATTGGATACACATTTGGAGCCGGGATGTTTGAAATGGAGAAAGTGAAAGGTGGAAGTCCATATGGCGCCGGAACTCTTGCCGGCGATGGCTCGAGACAGCCGTCTGAGCTTGAGTTGGAGCAAGCATTCCATCAAGGCAAATATATTGCCACCATCACAAAGAAGCTCAAGCAAGCTGGTTAATAATGTTAGGTCAACCAAGACCATATACTATTTATCAAGGATATATAAATGGATACAAAAATTGTTGCTTTTAAAATCATTTCCCATTTTTTTAGCTCTAGAATGTACAATTTCTATTTTTCTCTGCTTACAGGTAATAACTGTTTTTGGTTTTCTTTTCTTATAGAAATGATTCCTATGGGTGTTACACAGTTCAATGGTTTGTTATTATCTATGAATGAGAGAAAGTTTGTATTTTATTGCCGTTTCATTATGTCTGTTTCATGAATAATATTAGTTTCAATAAGCAAGCAAATAAAATGATAAGACTTTGATCATAATTTCCAAGTTTATCCTTTATTGATATCAACTTTTGGTTGATAAATTTTGATGACGGGAATACTGAAAAGACCATCCAGGGGACAGTGAGTAGACATTGGTCACACGGTAAAGAAATATATTCTTCTGATACAAACTTTCGTTTATCCTTTTTCTCTTTATTGTGAAAGAAACACAGTGACATGTGATTCACAGAGGTTTTGTGTATTCTTGTCCCTTTATGTCCCATTTCCCCCCCTTCCTATCATTGGCTTGCGTCGACTTGTTTCTACATGTGGCGTTGAAGAATCTAATACTAATATCACCACCATTTCTTCACAAAGCCACCTGCCTATTTATCTTTTTCTAACTAGCTAGCCACGCCCATGAATTTTAGCAACAGGATTTTTTTCGGTCTTCTATGGCGTTGTCGTTTTCAAACATGATGTACAAGAGGCTCTGACATACACATGTCAAGTTCAGGGCAACCAAAAAAAAAAAAATGGTAATGGATCTGCAGTAAAATTAACTTTAATGTCAGATCAAGTTTTGTTTTATAATGTTCCATTAAATCAAAGTGAATCTTATATTAAAGACCGGTGATAACATATGATAAGCTAAGCTCATCATTGTTTTGTCACCTGCTTGTATAAATGCTTCAACATGATGATGAAGAGCAACAAGTGAAATCTAAGCTAGAAATTGTTTCTTTAGACTTGTGTTAGGTAAAAAGGTTGTATAATTTATGGAATCATTGGAAATTTCATCAAAAAGCCAAAATATATAATCCAAAGATTCCATTTTTCCAACTTTCCTGATCCATAAACTCTCTGCTGCTTAACATTCACTTATTAGCAATTATGTTTTAGCACTAGGACACAAACTAATAAAGACAAACGAAAGGAGTTTCCTTAACCTCTAAAAAGGGAAACTCATAAAACAAAGTAGAAATGAAATACAACGTCCTCTTGTACTTAGATAGCAAGTGGCATATTCATGGGAACAATCACTCTTGACTGTGAAGAACATGAGAATCAAACAGTGAGAAAACCAGAAAACAAAAATCTACTGGGGAAATATATACATACATACATATATATATATATGTTGAACGTACATAAATAAACATGTCTACGAGGAGGAGGATAACAGATTCTCACTATACATAATCTATGTAAGATGAGTGTAAAAACTGAGGTTGTTGTGACAGAGGAGAAAAGACTGAATTATTAAGATCATGTTTGAGAGTTTCTTAATGAAGACAAAATTTTGCAGAAAGTAATAGGGGGCAAGAACATAAGGAGCCCCATGACAGGCTAGCTTTAATTTGTTGGCATAGTAATGACTATTGCTTTAGATGCTCTTCCTTCTTTGCACTAATATATGCTCTAATCTTTCTTCACAAGTTAAAAGTTGAAGCTTTGATAAAGTACTTTTAAATCAGAAGGCTCCAATCCCCTGGCCCAGATCAACATTAGTAATCATTCTCTGTCCAATGCCTGCAAAGTCTTAACTCATAACAGTTAAAGTTATCAAGTTTAAAATTAGAAAACTCTGAGCAAGTTCAAAGTAAATAACATAGCCATATATAATAATATTTTTTAATTTTCATAGATGGAATTTACAAATATATGTGCCAATCATGTGTCTTGGATTGTTGCCATCATATCCGTAAAGAAAAATAAAAAAAAAAATTGGAAGGAGAGAGTATACCTTTAAAGTAATATTTTTTAATGATGTATTATTATTCTTAAATATTGGTTCAAATTCTTTACATAATATTGCGTTTAAT
The DNA here is from genome assembly GCA_006871305.1 of Vachellia collinsii. NCBI lineage: Eukaryota > Viridiplantae > Streptophyta > Magnoliopsida > Fabales > Fabaceae > Vachellia > Vachellia collinsii. The sequence goes on from QFDD01001148.1 coordinate 25,667, forward strand.
TAATAGCAAAAAGAAAGAAAGGCCCCTTTTTTTCTGAATTTTGAAGAGGATAAAGTAATGAGGGGTTTTCTCTCCTCCCTCCATATACTTCCAATAGAAGACCCTTTATGTGACCATTCGGTATAAAGCACAGAAGCATGTGCGAAAAGCATCTGCAAAAATATATATTTTATTGCAAATTATTTCTGATACATGAAAGTTAATTGAGACTAAAATATGAAAAGAGAAGGTGTGGGCCACCCTCTGACTTCCACTCACATATTCTAAATCAGTGAGATTTCCAATCAAAAACATATCCTAACACTAAACCAATCTTATATTCAATTCTACATCTCAATTATTCCTTCGGATTAGATTTTTTTTTCAAGGCAGTGCCAACTCTATTAACAATATGTAGTAACATAGAATTGAAAAGAAAAAAGAAAAAATTCCTCTTTTTCTCTCCTACAAACAACAAATTTCCTTCTAGTTTTAGCCTAATAACAATCCCTACATTGAGCAACCTTGTCTTTGTTCCTAATCACACCTTGCCACCCTCAACATATAATAATGGAGGAATTATTATGAAGTCCCATACAAGAGAATTAATATCAGAAAGGTCCCATTGACAACTCAAGCAGCTATATTGACAACTCAAGTTACTCGCATTGATAACTTCTTGGGACATCTCTGATATTAATTCTCTTACATGGGATTTTATAGTAATTCCCCCAATAATAATTCTTCAATTATTACAAACTAATATGCTTCAACTGGTCCCAATATTTTGCCACACCCTCCATCATTCTGCATTTGGCAGGCCCAACAATGGCCTCTCCCTCTCCCTCCCTCTCTCCCTCCCCCCCCCACATCCCGCGCCCCCCAAAAAAAAACCCAGAAGTGCAGAGAGTTGACAACTTTACAAATTTATGTGCGCTTGTGTGTCTTCTCTTTCTTTTTGATGTTATGAAGATCTTATCGTCCCCAACTTGGCCAGGTTTGATAAGATAGTTTTGTGCGTGTCCTACTTTCGTGCACCAATTTGTGACCATTAGTTATCTGAATGTTCCTCCGAATGTTGGCGTCCAAAAATCAACTGTGGTTTCTTGAGTCACTGGAAATGTACTCGACACTGGCACAAGACATAGCCCTCTGCTTCTCAGATCTTGCTTCCCACCCTCTCCTTCTTTAGATTTACCAGGACTCTGTGTATTTATAAATTAGATTCAGCTGTTTTAGAAGTTGTGGTGGTGATATATATATATATATATTATAACTATCATATAAACCAGTAATCATTACCTGTTGATGCTGTATGGGAGCTCCACTTTTCATATACGGCGTACTTAAAACCTATAAAAGAAAAGGAAAAGCAAGTAAAGATAAGACGAGACTTTGTGCTATTATTTTAATCTTATAGTTGCATAGTAATAGGTAATGGGAGTTACTGTCACTTGTTCATGGAGGAATTTGATGTATTCAATGGCTTCAGAGAGCACCGAGGCTGTATCCGTCTGCCACAACAATGCAACCAAGTATACATATTTCAAAACCCATTAATATAAATCGCAATATAAACACACACACACACACACATATTCTGTGATTATGAAATTTGCAGTGGTCCGGGCAATGAATGATCATTCTCACCTTTCCGAAAGGCGAAACCAATTGTTGAAGTGCAGTGATTCTGTCCCCCATCTTCTCTTTTCTTACCTGTTAAGATCACCAGAACTACAGCTTCATACATCCATGTATTATGGGTTCAGATACAACAAATTAAAAGATCATAAAATAAAATAAAAAAACACGAATAATAGTGATGAAATAAAACGTCCCTTCTTGTTGAAAAGTGTTCATTACCTTAAACGCCGGCAAAGGAGACGGATTTTCGTTCCGAGGCCTTTTGGTTGCTGCCTCGCTCCCACTTTTCTTCACCACGCTACTCGACTCCCTAACTTCACACATGGTATTCTGCAAAACCTTACGTTTATGCTCCATTAATGCATTAATACACACTGATTAAAAGACATTATAAAGTATGCGACAGTTAATTACTGTACCTTGGATTGAACATCGAAGCCTGGAGATGGGAACGGAGGTTGCAAAGAGGGAAAGAAGCCAGCAGATCTAACATCTTTAATATTCGATGCCTCAGAAGCGTTCCAGAAGGGAGCGTTATTTGTGAAATGCAACTGGTTGTTGTTATGTGGTGGTGGTGGTTGTTTTGGAGGTGAAGCTCTTAGAAATTGAGGAACTTTAGACGACCATGAAGGCATTAACTGATCGTTACTGTTCAATCCGTAGCTTGATTGGTATGGCAAGTTTATCTGGCGATTCTGATGTTGATGATGATGATCATACTGGACTAATTGATTACTATTATTATTATTATTATTATGATCAGCTCCTAATAGACCTTGTAATATGGAAGAGTTCCCATATAAATCCATCTGAAAGTTAGTACTAGAGGCTAAGCCTTGGGTTGTGACAGTACTTTCCCCAGAACTGTATTGAGGACTAAACTGTGTTTGATCCAAAGAGAAACCACGGTTCACTTGTTTGAACTCGTTCGTTGCAGAAGATGACTCTGCAGAAAACAACTTGTCTCTCCATTGAACTTGAGACAACCCCATGGCACTTTCTTGCTGAAAATTCGTGCTTGATGAGTTCAAGAAACTGGTCTCCCCACCTTTCTCTGCACCTCGACTATATATACCACATGCACAAAGTTACAAACTTTTTCCCTCACGGAATTAATTAAGTTCCAAGCTCATCATCATTAGCATAATAATATCAGAAGAAAAGATATGATCTTTGTGTGTGTGTGTGTGTGTGTGGACTGCACTTACAGAAAGGAGGATTGATTCCAATCCGGGAGTTGGGAAGAGAGGCCTAGACCCATCATGTGTAGGTTGGGGTCGGAGGAAGAAGGTGAAGCTGCCATGGAAGACCTTGGCTTGAGGTCATGAGAGGACATGTCTGTGTGTTGCCAAGCGAAGTTGGGGATGGAGGAGGAGGATTGAGAAGCCTCGGTAGTTTCGAACCTGGTGGAGTTTCTGGCCGAGTCCCACCAGTTTCCAGTGGCTTGAAATTGATCTTCCGCCATGGCTGGTGGTTAGTGAAGGTGAAGGTGGTGGTGGGTGTGTCTGCTTGTTAAGAGCATCAGATTCTTCTTTTTCTGAGAAGAAAATGAATATTAAAACGGTTCGCAACTTCGCAGTATTTATATTGGGAGGTGAAGAGTGAAAGAGCAAGTTGAGGGAATTAACACTTGGGTACAATTCAGGGAGCGCTTGATTAGACGCAAGAATTAAAAGCGTCTTTTTTTCAAAATTGAATTTCTTCGCCTATTCTTTTTTTTTTATTTGTTTAATTTCTCTTTTTGATTCTGTTTGGTTAAAATGGTCAATTACATGCTTTGCCCAGGCATCGGAGTTTACTACCATCAGTGAATTATATATTCTACAAATTTTATCAAGGGGGAAAAGGCTGATGGACTGAAATGGTACTCTCTCATTAGCACTTCCCCGTTTGTTACATGGAAGTGATTTTATTGGAAATGGAAGTGGAATTGAAAATGAAACTGGAACTGGAATTGATACTGGAAGTGAGTTTTAAAACATGTTTGATATAATGGAAAAAAATAAGAAGGGTATAATAGGAAAAAAATCTCACTTCTATAGAACTGAGACTAGTTCCATAGGGTAAGCCATAGAACCCATGGAACCCAAAATGGTGGAAATGTCACTTCCATGGAAGTGGCTTCTAGTGCACCAAACAACCCATTCTGTGGATTCCGCTTCTACTTCCACTTCTCTAGACTCAGTTCTAGTGTATAAACGGGGCATTATATTAACAATAATGGACTCCTTTGAAATTAATATTTAAACATATAATTGCATTAACTATTTAAAAAATTAAATAATGATGCATTTTATAATTTATTAATTAATTAGTGTACGGGATTTAATTTCCTCAACTAATTAAATTACTCTACTTCCTTTCATTTGAGACTCTTTAATTTTACCTCTTTTTAATGTTTGTTGCTTTTTTTCAGTTAAAGTTTGAATTTAAATATGCAGAGAGTTAAAAACTTTTTTTAAATTTTTAGATAGGACTAAAGAGTTAATATAGTCTCTTCTTTTCTTATATTGGGTGAAGCCTTTAGAACTATCGTATAGAAAGGGTAAGATAGGGTGTATCATAAACCTTCATGAACACACATTGGCAATCAAAACAGGCATGCTTTGTACAGACTGTGAGCAGATAATCATAGAATCATTATTATAGTATCAATCCTCAAACTTATATACTACCTTTATACATCCATTTCTATGGAACCAATTTTTGGTACAAGTTATTTCATATTTTATTATCACTCCATTTGATTTTTTTTCTGATAATATTTTTGAAAAATAAAGTCGTTCGATGAAAATTGTATATATGGTTTGGAGGGAGATCTTTCACATCTTGTAGCATAAAGTAAATCTTATGTTAAGGATTAAATGTAATATATCTGTATAGACTATAATGGATTAAAGTATTAAGACAAACACTTTTTTTAAAAGATAAAATTAAAGTTTTTACTTATAATAAAGGAGCAACAAAAAATTCTAATAGAGAAAAAAATAGTTTTTTAGTTCCTTAATTATTTATGATCAATTTGGATTATTTTTTAGTTTTTACTTATCTCCAGTGCATCCAGTTTTCTAATCAAAGAGTGCCACTTGGATTATTTTCACACATAAGCATTTAGCTCCTATCCCTAGTCAAAACCATCATTAAGCGCAAAGTCGATCATTCTGCAACCCTATTTGCCTATTTGCCTCCCTCCCCATCTTTGTTCATGAGCAATGACTGTAGCCAAGGAGTTGCCCCGACGATCACGAAGAGAGGACGGTGGCAGTGCAATTGGTGAAGAGGATTTGTGACCACGGAAGATTACACGAAGAGAGAATGATGGCGATCTGAGCTAGGGATTCACAGTCCTCTGAATTCAATCTTCCCTCTCCAGTTTTAAGTTCCAAATTTTTTATTATGTTTTTTCCACGCATTTTTCCGTTCTGAAACTTTTGATTGATGTCAATGTATTTGTGGGGTATATAATTTGAAGGATAAATGGGCCGCCTTTAATTATCTGATGTTCGTGAACCCATTTTAGGATGTTATCTGACCTCCAATCATGCACACTGAGCATCAATGATGAACACATGAGGTGTATCAAAAAAAAAAAATGATGAACACATGAGGCACAATCTCCATAGCTTTTCGGCATTGGAGGCGACAAGGATGAAACCACAGAAACGTGTTTCGCATCTTTTCAGAAGGATGGACTTTGGGGTTAACAATGTCTTAACAGTGAAGATGAGGTTAAGTGTTTATGTGTGAAAATAATCCATGTGGCACTCTTTAATTAGAAAACTGGATGCACTGAAGATAAGCAACTAGAGGTAAGTTTTCTCCTAGAATAAAATGTAAATTCAGTTAAAAAAAAATACAGAGTAATTAGCATCTTTACTGGCGAGAAGTTCTTGTTTACACTTTTTGCATTACGTTATTTATCTTCTCTCCCATCAAAATGCTCTAACTACCTCACTTTACCTTAAAAATCCTACGAGGGAGAAAAAATAAAAGTTGAAAAGAGAAATTTCAAAAGATATATATGATTCACATAAATGCAACTGAAGCTTTTTAATTGGAAATTGGGAGTGCACACAAGAATTTAATTTCTCCTTTCCTAGCTAGCGACCTGAATTTTTTTTTTGGCCAAAGCGACCTGAATTTTAATGTTTTCAATTCTTAGCTAGTGAATATAAGAATGATTGTTATGTGTGTGAATGTGTTGCATCATCACCTCATTATCATTCACACAAAAAGTTAAAATTGGATTATTGGTTCTCTCGAAACTCTATCAAGTTACAAACTGCATGTATGTTAGATTGAAGAATAACAATCATGTAGTGATGTATTGAAAATAATAATTGAATATTTAAAATTTGTACAGAGTTTCAAACTCAGCATCACGGCTTTTAAATACATCTAATTAGTAAATAGTTGTTTCATAGCCCATAACATAGTAAGTTTAAATCTTATTATTAATGGGAGAATTTTGTGATAGATAATCTATAAGTATCTCTTTAAACACTTTAAGTCAATAGGCATGCCCTTTCCCTAATGAATCTCAAGATCCAACAGACCTAACTAAACTTTCAACTCATCAAAAATAAGAAGAAAACCTTAAAAGAGATGCATGATGATACTTGTGCTACAAGACCGGCCGTGACAATGCTTAGAATTGATTATTTTCTTAATTTGTGTCTAGTTGAATAACTAGAGTATATTCAATAAGAAAACTTTTTAAACTATACCGATGAATGTTGAGTCTAGTGAAAAGAGCTAGCATATCACAACGTGACAAACGAAGGTTAAAATCCTGATGAGAGAAGTTCCCACATTTAGTGTCTGATAATATTTTAAACATGATTATCTCTAATAGAAATATAAACGTGTTTAGGAGAAAAAATTAAATTATAATGGGCATCATCAATCAACCAAGCCAAAAATGAAAAACCTTTGTCAAATATCTACAAGGGGAAGGTGGTTGAAAATACCATAGTTTGATTTGTAAACCATAGGTGGCAGCAAATGGCTTTTTGGGCGTGAGTGGCAAAATTTATTCAGGAATCATAATCAATAATTATAAATTACGACATTTTGTTGCTTTTTGGAGTCATGCCTTTATTATCAGCAGGTTGAATTGAAGCGTGTAAAACAGATTTGAATATTGTTGAGTCAAACCACATTTTGAAGACCTTATGTCATTTCTACAGCACTAATCATACATAATTGACTCGTTGTTATAACACAACATCAATTTCAGAATGTTGATGATTCTACCTAATTAAATATATAAGAAACTAAAGTCAGACAGCACCACTTTAAACATTCTCTGTCCAAATTTTAAAAAAACTGAAAATATTGTTATGAAGATCAACAGCAATGAACTATCTAAAAATTTAATTTTTAAAAAATTATTATTAATCAACTATTAAGATTCATTAAGATCACAGAAAGATGAGAAATGCTAATTAAGGGATGCTTTGGTGTAAAATAAGAATTGAAAATGATATGGAAAAATTCTATCCCGCATCGATCAATATCCAAATATCTATTAATAAAATTTTCTTTTCTTGCAAATTAATTCAGCCTGAAATTTATGGTTGGCCAAGTCTAGGAAGGAAAAGGAAAAACTAGCAAGTATTTGACAAAATTCTCCGAAGAAGTAAACATTTTTATTCTGTACGTAACGGTAAGAAGGAAAAAAAAAATTGTGGTCGTAGGTAGGTGAAATATTCCTATACGTCTTCTTTCATTTACTTTTTGTCATTAGCCCTTTTGCATAAAGTCAATTTATTATCAGACCCCAGACGCCACGACAATTGATTTGCTTTTCTTTCTTTTTTTTTGGTCTTTTGTTCCATCAGTTTGTATATCTTTTCATCTGACTATATAATTATATTAGCAATACTTTGGAAACGAGTGTAATACTTGTTCTATATTTGAAAAACAGACTATGCGACTGCCAATAAACAAAATCTGAGGAGAAGATGACTTTAACATAGGGTGAATAACTTGGGCAATGGGTTAATGAGCTACCCAAATTGGTCAATTGGAAAATTAGATCGATTGGATTTGCGTCAAAATTTAAAAATGATAGAGTAAATAATGGGATTAATAACAATGGGTGGTTGATATTATTTTAATATGGGAAAATATTCACATTCAAAGCGATTTGACTTTTTTTTTAAGAGATTAAGAAAGTTAACTTAATTACTTAATTATAACATATATTCTAAAACACTTATATATCATTAGATTATATATTAGTTAATAAGTTAAAAAAAATTTAAAAAAAATGATAAATACTCTAGTCAATTAGAGGTATCAATAAAATTTAAAAAAAATAGTAGGAGCAGTGAGGTTTGAATATTAGAGAGGTTGTCAGCCATCAATTTGATCACTAAATGATGCAACACTCATTATTCCTATAGAAATATTATAGAAAATGTCAAACTTTTGATTTATAGAGAATGGTAGGTACTAGTAGATTACATATCAAGGGAGGATAATAACATGACTGAAGACTTAACCAAATTGTCGGCATAACAATGTTAAAAGCTTTTATACTATTGATCAACCCCATTTAGATTGTCAAAGGGGGTGGACATAGGAAGAGGTTTAACTCTTACTTTGACCCTTGTACTCCTCTTTTGAATTATTGATTTTTAGTACTATTAAAAAAAAAATCAAAGAAATGAGGGAGGGGAGCGTGGTGATGTGGTGCTTGAAAATAAGGAGGGGGAATGGGAACAGGGGTCAACGTGTGGGGCAGGGGGGGCGTGCACGCGTGTGCGACATATGGGACCCACATGAATTCCGCCGAAGCCTGAGCTGAGCCTCCCATTGCCTTCAGAGTCAGAGCCCTGAAAATGACTCATTCACTCACTTTGAATATTCTCATCTTAATCTCTCTCTTTCTCACGTCTCCATCATTTCCAGTACTCTCTCTTCAATCCTATATTTATTCCCCCCCCCCAATAGCAAATAACAAGATTTTTAACACACTAACTATATTATTATGGTTAACAAAAATCAATATATTGAGACACGTGGGAATGTACTCCACTGTATTAGGAGCAAAATTGGGGAGGG
>QFDD01001149.1:0-31152 GCA_006871305.1 Vachellia collinsii
ATTTCAATCCGTGAATCAACTTTCACGCTTCAAATGGAAGAGAATTTAAATTTTAGAAGAAAATCTAAACTAAATCGTTCGAACATTTGAGATTTATATCTTTCCATAAAAACCGTGCCAGTACTTACACAACCTCGCGCACCTTCACATACCTTTGACATTCCTCTCTCAACTTTTAGCAACTAAGCTAGAACTGAGAAGCAAAACGCAAATGCGATTGACTTCGTGGATGCTGAGAGGATTCAAGCCAAGTAACTAAACTTGAAATTTAGCTCACAAAATAGAGAAGCAAATCTACACAAGTTGGACATCTAAAGCCTGAAGATCAACTTCGATTAAGCAATGTATACGATGAACGTTACCTCACAGGACGAATCAACAGCCATTACTGATGTGAATCAAAGCAGTAGTCGGAAGGATTGGCTTTGCGTTCATGGACTGGCTTTAAAAAGGAAATGATATTAATATATGATTATCATTAATCACCAGGAGCTATGAACGACACGTCACTTCAAGTGAAACTCTTTTGGACCCTACATACCAATACGGTGGCGCGGTTTCCCAGAAAGACTAATGAAAACGACGTCTTGGTCTCAGACAACGACATTTATTTTTAGTTTTACCCTTCTTCTTCAATGTCGTTTTGACCATAATGACCCTCACTTTGGAGCCTCCTGTGAGATTTTCAATAATTCAGAAAATGACAGGGCATGGGATAAAAAAAATGGTATTCATGGATTAGCAGAATTAGAATTTAGGCGTTGTTTCGTGATAAAATCCACAGCTATTTTTCTTGGGTCGTTTAGCTCCCGATGGGATATCTTCGATGCAATAAATGGCCGCAAGGGCCGAAGTTCTATGTGATCGGTTGAACTCAATAAATGGATAGAATGCCAGAAATAAATAATGTGAAGCAATAGATGATGTTTTTTTTTTAAAAGGGTTAAAATGTGAAGCATCAAGCGAGTGAAGCAATCAATTCCTGGTTACAAAATTATATATGAAGTTTTTAAAATGATAAAAAAAAATTGTCTTGGCCAAATTGGTTCGGCAACTTATGTTTGATTGTTTGATAGACATGTCAACCAAGAATTTATGGCAAAAATATACATAGCCTTTTTGTGTCATTTTTAAATTTTATGTTTATTTTTACGTCACTTTCTTTATTTAGATGTTGACTTAATGGTCATGATATTTTTTGCATTATTTTGATCCTAATGGTAAAAAGAGTTGATTTATAATTACAAAATTGTAAATTTAAATATGATCGGTGTGAGCTAATTATTAGTGAACAATCTGTAAGTATTATTATAAACACTTTTTATGTCTGAAGGCTGACACTCACTAAGATGAATCCATAAGAACCAACTTTCTTAAACTTTTTTATAAAAAATTATTATACAAAGTTTTTGGTGTTGGATGAAATAATTTCTGTGGATTTACACATTCACCCTTTTTTTTAAATAATGGAGTAAAAATATGTTTAAGCTTTGTGCTGTATTTCCTTTTTTCTTTTGCCGGCTTTTTGCTATATTTCCACAGACAAGGATACAACCGTCCGTGAAAAAGGGTCACGGGTTTGATAACTATTCTTTCCACACAACACGTGGGAGTGTGGGACCGGGGAAACGGATAGTTCCAGTCAGCAAGGGCCCACTGGATGCCATTTAGGCCCATTTGCTTTAATGAACCTGCACCAACCCCCTTCTTGGCCCAGTTGGGCCCATTGCATAAAATATATCTTTATGCAAATACTGGACCCATTCCACCTTGTCTCTAATGGATTAAATTCTCTCTCTAGTTTAATACAAAAATACTCAACTCACCTAAAAAATTTTTTGCAAAAAAAAATAATGTTTTCTTGTTGAAGGAAAAAAAAACCATAATCTTTCATAATTTCTAAATCAAGGTTTGAACCTCCGCGCAAGAGAGATATTGATATTTAATATTTGACAATGCTTCAAAAAAATTACTTTTAATATAAGGTATATATGCTACACTTTCGTTACCTAGAGTATGTTTGGCAAATGCTGTGGAGAATAACTTCTATCTCGAATTGCGTAAAATAGCTTTTGGACTAGAATGGATTTTAGGAAAGAAGTGATTGTGAAAAAAATGAATATATTTGGCAAAACTTTTAGAGAATAGCTTTTAGAATGTGAAATGACCAGAAAGGGTATAAAGTAATATATTAATTTTTTAATTTAATTTTAGCTAAAAAATTACATTGATTTTTTTTTTTTGCCAACAAATTAAATTGATTTTTATTAAAGTGAATAAATGTTAAAAATAGTATTTTTAATAACTCTTTTTTAATTTTATAACAAAAACTGACATTGAATGGAAGAAGACAGCAGGCGTGCAACGCTACAGTGGTTCCTCGTGGTGCTTCTGTTGAATGGTAGAGAGAGGGGCAGCTTTGGACAAGGCGTGGTCAGCGAACAAAAAGCAGCTTGGAGTTGATTCTGGCCAGAATCTTGGTTTTGGCCCAAAACCAAGGTTCTTGACCCAAAAAGTGATTGTCTAAAATTTTTACTTGTTTGGCAATCTTTTACATTAAACCAAGGTTTTCTCTCCATAATCACTTTTTAAGTGATATCCAAACATACATTTAATATAATATAAAAGTAAGTTAACTTTTCTAGATAGATTAAGGAAGCACATCAATTAATCTATATATCACTTTTTTTAATTAATTTGTCTAATTTATAAATTGATAACAATACATATAAATATTTTAAAATTTATGTTATAATTAAATTATTTATTTCGCTTTTTTATATCACTCCAAAAAACCAACTGACTCTTATATTAAAGAACGATTGTAATACTATATTATGTTAATGTATTTATATTTATTATTTTTCTATAGTCTAATTTACTTGATATAAAAGCTAATATACAATTCAATTATATACATAAATAAGTACTTTTAAATAACGTATTTAATTTTCTTGATCTCTTGAAAAAAAGCAAATAACTATTATATTAAGGATTAAATGTAGTAGTGAAATTGTAGTCTCCACGACGATGATGATATCTTCTTTATAACTAATAATTAGGGTTGTACATGGATCAGACTAGATTGGTTTGATACTCAACTTAAGATTTTGTCTGGTATAATCCTTGAGTTATACAATACAGACTAAGCTTAATGTCGGGTTGGACTGTACTAGTTTAGGTATATTGCCTAGATTGGTCTAGGGACATCAATATAATTTTGTATGAAATTTCAAATTTTTAATACATAATTAACATAAAAATCTAAAATCATATAAAATACATCCTAAAATATTTAAATTTAAACATATATCGATTATCTCCGGCATTAAACAATAGTAAGTATCATCATTAATATAAAAAAAATAAAAGAAACAAATAACCAGAAAATAGCTTTGATCATATTTCATCAGACCATCTGATTTAAGCAGTTGATTCTAAACCTAATATAATTCAATCTAATTACATTATATTATTTATTTGAATGAGACCACTTCAGGTTAGATTATAAAGAAACAGATTACTGGGTTTTTCACACTCCTACTGATTTTTTTTTTTTTGCCCAACACACTCCTACTGATAATAATGTATTTTCCTTAACATTTGTCCGCAACGAATATAACGTGCGGTCCTTTTCAATTTTATTTACCTTCTTTTTGTTCAATAATGCTAAAGACTCCACGACAAAAGGCAAGAATTAATACTTATATATATAAACGCGATACGTTGAGTAAAACAAAGTGATATAAACGGGCTAAAAATTGCAATAATTCGTTCCATCCCGCTCGTGCATATAGGTTGGATTTATATTGGGTGATGATCAAAATTGATAATCACGAAATATCTCATTAGATTTGTAATGTTATAAATTGTTCATATTTTATTTTTCTTCTTATTTTTAAAAACAATTGTTGTAACAAATATAGAATTGTACATAAAGATATTTTTTTAACTATTACTTTTTTAAAATGTGGAGTTTTGTTTTAAAATTATCATTTGAAAAAAATAAAGTAAGGACTGATATATCAAATTTGGATGATGTAAATATAATAATTATCAAGCTTGGATTTACAGGATAGTAATTACATGACTTTATTCCACTCTCTATGCTGTGCCTATAGAGGACATTAATAGAAATAAGTTTATAATAGTTGAGATAAAACTTTTTTCATACATTTATTTTGTAGACCATAAATTACATTAAAAAAGTAATTTTTACTACTAATTTAAATAGTCATTATATCAAAGTTTGAGGACTACTCATCTTAATTGAAGGTAGCTCTCTTGCATGTCATGTCAAGTATCTAATGTAGCTAGTGTTTGTTTGCCTCTAATTAAAAAGAAAATACATATTTTATATTTTACTAGACAAGATTTTTTTTTTCATAGAGTACACCAATACTCAAAATTAAATGAAACTATACTTTTTTTTTTTATACATTGAAACTGTATTTTTTTATAGTTTATATGTATTTACACAAATTCAAACTTGAGATCCTAAGTTTAAATACACTAAATTCTTTTCACCAGGATCAACACATATGTTGGCAATAAATAAATTATATTTTGATTTAATATTGGGCTTCTTTTTATTTTCATTTCATTCTATTGTGTTATAGTAGTATTATTTTTTAATTAAACTCCATAATATGGGAACACAATATTTTATTTTGGGTATAAATTGGGGCTTAAAATTCCATACAGGAGCATAATTTATGTATGAACCATAGTTTCATCAAGTTCCTCATAACTATTATATTAAATCTTCAATTATATATGAACATATATTCTATTTTTTAAATGTGTTTATTGGTAAATGATAATATTTCAAAAACAAACATATACCTAAATGTGATTGGAAAATTTAATATAATAGATATTAAAAATTTGAGTTAATTATTTTCAATTTATTATGTATTTTGCAAACCATTGAAGGTAATTCATATATTTATAGTAATTCTCCCTTTATTCTACAATTCCTTGATTCTCATTAATTTGATTAAAGGTTTCTTTTGACAGAATCAACTTTATTTAATACTAGTAATACATATATGTGTGTGTGACTGAAAAGTGAAAAGATTAATAGTTAAGACGCATTTATTGCCCTAAATATTTTTTTTTGGCGCACCTAATGGAAAATTACATAGTAATTTATGGTGTAATTTCACCCATTAAGCTATTCAAATGGTGCAATCTCATGTATCTTTAACAAAACTTTGAGTTTGACTGTTAAGTGCTGACTCAGCTGGAGTTTGACCCAAAACAATCTTAGTTAGATTCCACCGTATTTACACAAAATACAAAACTCGTTTTTGAATCTGACGCGGTTCTTTGCATGGAGCATATCACAACAGGGGCGGCGGCTTGGAAATGGACCATGCTCCGAAAAAGGAACAGTCTTTACGATGTTTGGTGGAGCTCGTGTTGGATTTCGTAGGCGCACATTTCTTTAGGAACCCACGCAACAACCTGAATATGAAACCTAAGAAATGGGAAGGTCGAATAATCAAATGGTTTTTTGCATTTGAATATATTAGTCCTCTCCATCACGCACACCCAACTTTCCCAGCTCACATTGACGATGACGCAGAGCAATGCGAGGTTATGCGGGCAAAACTATGAAAGAATCTTCAATTAAAATTCCTCTTGAGATTCTCACTCTACCCAAAATCCTATTCCTTCTCTGTTAATATATTGTCTTTTGGCCCTCCTTTTCAATTCGAAGAAAATGTGAAAACTCTTTGTTGTGTTGCCCGGCCACTTCAAGCTTCAGTCGCGCTTCTGACCAAACCAGCCAAACCAATCGATCTCTGACTTCGGATCTAATTCCTGTGAAAACAAACAATCACATATCACAATGTTCTCCCATCTGATCAAAACCGAACCTTCTGATTTATTCTTTCCTGGGGGCTTGTTCCTCGATATTGATTCTGCTCCTGCGTCGTTTGTTTCGTTAATATCGTCCAAGACTTATTCTGAAGCGGAAAGGGTTTCTTGTTTTTCACGGGGACGCAGAAGAACGGTGAGTTTCGAAATTTTCAGGCGGCAAACGAGAGCTTCCGACACAGTCGGCGGTGGTTTTTTGTCGTTGAGCCTCTCGATAAACGGAAACGAAGGGGATCAGAGCTATGTTCGAGAATCGCAAGAAATTCTGGTCCAGCATGACGATGAAGTTTCAGACAGGTCCGATGAAAAAGAGAATGTTCGGGTGACGGGATCTGGTGCGATGAACATGACTAAGCATCTATGGGCGGGAGCTGTGGCTGCTATGGTTTCTAGGTTTGAATTTTTTTTTAGTATGCCTAATATTTGGAATAACGAACGATTAGTTCATGTCACATCTCTTCTTTTCTTTTTCCACTTTCCGGACTATTTTTTTCCTGTTTAATCCCATCTTTTGAATTCTGATGTACCTTTGCTCGTGTCGTCTCTACCTGGTAATTGTTTGTTTACACTGCCACTTTATAGTTTGCTTTCGTCGCAGGTGGCGACAATGATATCTATCTGTTTCTTCTTTGTTCGGTTATGTGAGAGTGAAAGGCTATATTTTTCATTTTGGATTGATAAAAGGATATTCATGATTTGTCGCCTTATCATTTTGACGAATTCAGAAGCTTCTTTTCTTTCATATTGGGTCAACTCAAGCAGTTCACGAGGCTGGTATTATTGTGAATTAGGAACCACATAAATTCAACATCCTGTTCTCCTCTGCCCTTTTAATGGTTTCTATGACAGATAACTTCTGGTTGCTTTAGCTATATCTGTCACTTTGCTGCACAATTTGAATTCAATTATCCATCTTTATTTCTTTTGCAGCACAAATTCATTGGTTCGCTTTGCTGTTTCAGGACATTTGTGGCACCTCTAGAGAGACTTAAGTTGGAATACATAGTTCGTGGTGAGCAGAAAAACCTATTTGAGCTCATTAAGGAAATTGCAACTTCTCAAGGGTTGAAAGGTTTCTGGAAGGGGAATTTCGTAAATATTCTTCGAACAGCACCCTTTAAAGCTATAAATTTTTATGCTTATGATACTTATAGGAATCATCTGGTAAGGATGTCTGGTAATGAGGAAACCACAAATTTTGAGAGATTTGTTGCGGGTGCTGCCGCAGGGATTACAGCTACCTTGCTCTGCCTGCCCATGGACACTGTAAGTGGTGATCCAAGACTGTTAATCCTTATCTGATAACTTTCTTTCTGTGTTGATCTTTTGTTACATATTCTTATATCTATCTAGTTTGATGTAAAACGGGCAGCTTATGTAGTGCATGTAGAATTTATATTACCAGTTTGCTACAATTATAATCTTCTTATCCTTGGTGTATTTATTATACAAATTTCCATATATAGTTTTCAATACTAATCTTCATTTAACTAATGTAGCTTGGACTATTGATATGATAACTCAATTAACAATGCTGTATGATGCCCTTTTTTTTGCCACTCCTCTTTTCTCCCCATCTCTATTTACTCAATCCTAGAACACTTAATTTTCAAAACAAGTAAGAGTTGTTTAGAACCTATAGCATGTGTTTCCTATCATTTAGGAGTTGTAGATATGTCTTTGCTCATCACTTCTGCTTTATGACTTTGATGTAATGTCCTCCAGTTACAGGATGCCCCTTTAATTGTACTTCTGAGATTTAAATGTGCTGTATTTTCTTTTAATTTTTCTGGTGATTCAGCACATAATGATAGCCATGAGCAATTCATTTTAGAGAAAAGAAAAGGCACTGGCTGAAGACCATAATTGATAATCAATGGAATCGTTCTTTTTGGTATATGTCTCTAGTGTCTCACTAGTATCATAAAAAGATACTCTCAATCTCAAGCATTTCATGTTATTTCTTCTCTCAAGTGTGATTTTTTGTTCTATCGTTTCAATTGTATTCTAAGAGTGACGTTTTTCAGATCAGGACAGTAATGGTTGCACCCGGTGGTGAGGCCCTGGGAGGCGTAATTGGTGCCTTTCGGCACATGGTAAAAACTGAAGGCTTCTTTTCTCTTTACAAGGGTCTCGTACCCTCCATTGTCAGCATGGCACCTTCAGGTGCTGTATTTTATGGTGTTTATGACATATTAAAGTCAGCATATTTGCATTCACCTGAAGGAAGAAAAAGGATTGAACATATGAAAGAACAAGCTCAAGAGCTGAATGTTTTGGAACAATTGGAATTGGGACCCATTAGAACTCTAATATATGGTGCTATTGCGGGTTGTGCAGCTGAAGCTGCTACATATCCCTTTGAAGTTGTTAGAAGACAGCTTCAAATGCAGGTTCGGGCAACAAGGATGAATGCGCTGGCAACTTGCGTCAAGATTGTTGATAATGGTGGTGTTCCTGCTCTGTATGCAGGATTGATTCCTAGTTTGTTGCAGGTATTATATGTGTTTATGATTTTATCTTTCATATATGAAAAATTCATGTCAAATTTCAGATTGGCAAAATAAGAGCAGGGCACATCGTGGCTTTCTTTCTTTTTTTGGGTAAACTTAGGGCAGTTATTCCTGCTATATAGCTCTTATTTGAATCTGCACATGGTAGACAATAAGGTCAGGCAACAACAGAGTTTGGTTTAATAATGATTTTTCAAACTGACATGAAGATTAGTTAGTATTTGACCTTAGATATGACAAGAGTAGCTAACTAGAATTTCCCCTTTTAGAAGACAAAAATATTCTCAGTACATTTTTTATCTACTCCCTCAAGGAATTAGCTCTTGCATTCTTGTTCACTGAAGATACAATCAAATTCTCAAACCTGTTCATGCCATGCAAATAACCCCATTATTGTCAAGACTAAGATAGTGCCAAATTCTAATGCATAAACTGTGTGAATTAGGACCATCTCCAAAGCATTCGTAAGTGAAGTCTGAGGTCCATGACATAATGTATACTCCCTCCGGTCTTTCACTACAAATACAACAACAACAAAGCCTAGTTATATTAGGTGGAGTCGGTTACATGGATCAAATGACTCAATTGCCTTCTATTATAAACCATATTTCTGAATAGATTATTAACCAAAATATCTTTCTTTATAACCTCCTTGAGAGTATTCTTCAGTCTTTCTCTACCCCTTCTCGGAAAACTCCACACTGTTTAGTTTACCCTCTTTACTGTTGCTTCCAATGGCTTTCTCTGCACATGTCCGAAGCACCTCAAACGATTCTCTACAATTTTCTCTTCAATAACTACCACACCAACTCATCCATGAATTTTATCATTAGGAATTATATCTATTCTTATAAGGCCACACATCCATCTCAATGACCTCCATTTTTTGCTTATCTTGTCCTTTTAAAGCCCAACATTCACTATCATATAGCAATGCTGGCCTTATATACATACGATAAAACATTTCTTTTGCTATATTAGGCACTTTTCGATTACAAATTACTCCAGTAGCTTGTCTTCATTTATATCATCCAATTTGAATTCTTTGATTAATATCACCATCAATTTCGCTATCATTTTGTATGATTGATCTCAATATCTAAACTTTATCACTTGTGAAATGATTTAATCCCCTAATGTCACCTCCAAATCACTTTCAATTTGTCTCTTATTAAAATTGCAATACATGTGTTTTAAATTGTTCCTGCACAAACGAAAACACTTTGACTCCAAAGCCCTTATCCAAATCTCAAGTTTAGAGTTAATTTCTTTTATTGATTTGGCCAAAAGAATTATACCATCTGCAAAGAGCATGCACTTACGGATATCTTCTTGGATAGGCTTAATTAGAACATCTAGTACTAGGTTGAACAAATAAAGGCTTAAAGATAATCTTTAACAAGCCCATATATTTAAAACCGGAATTAGTACCCTTTTATTGTATCCTTTCTTTTCCCTTTATCATCCAAAATTATGTGAGAATAATTTTCATCAGAATTTATGTGTAGCAGTACTTAAAGATTGCAAATTTCCTTTTAATACAAGTTTTGACATGATCTCTTCAATTGGATGACTCTTCAGGTGTTACCATCAGCCGCCATTAGTTATCTTGTTTATGAGTTCATGAAGATAGTTCTAAAAGTAGAATAGACAATAATCACAGCAACTCAATGCCAGATATTAGTTTAGGATGACAGTATCTCTCTCCTTCAGCCATTATTTTTTTCCTTTTGGAGGCTGAACTGCTGGTGTATGGAAGAGGAATGGGGCGGGTCTCACACGAACAAGTATTATTGATCTTCTCTCGAAACTTTCACTTTTAAGATTTGATATATAATTTGAATAAACAGAAAAAAGAAGAAGGAAGAAACATACACTTTCTGTGTCAATTTGAAGAGAAATAAGAAAAGAGACTCTTTATGAGGCTGATTCAGTGGGTTCTAACTTGTAACTTATCTTACCTGCTCTTATTGATCTTCTCAAAGAGTTTGGTTGTCCTTAGAGTTATTTCACCATTTTATCTTTATGTAACTTGTAATTGGTTGCTTTAATTTCATTTTGTCTTTCTATGAAAAAAAATTATCCTTGAATTGTCCGCCTTTCCAGTTCAACTGGTAAACTTGCCCATGTTCTACAATTATGAATTCAGAAATTCCTCATTTATATTCTGCAAAATGTTCTGCAATTACAAATGCCCAATTATGATATTCTTGTTAACTTTTATTCCTATTCTATTAACCCTGGATTTTATATAAAAAATTTTATTACTTCCGGTTCTTAATATAAAAACAAGTTAACACTAATATAATTAAATAAATCATTTAATTATAATATATATTTTGAAATATTTATGCATCTTATATTATATATCAATTTATAAATTATAATAAATTGATTTGAATAAAAATGATAAATATATTATTCTAAAAAAAAGGGTTAACTCGCTTCAGGGGAGAGAGGTGGTACAACCACATGCACATTGATATTGAAGTGACCATTTTGCCTTTTCGTTGTAATGGCTCTGCGATAAACAGTGAATCAGGCGGAGAGTAAACTTTAAAGACTTCCTATTCACCTAAAAACGAAAAATCAAAGAGTTGCTTGGCAAATAATGAAAGCAAAATTAGTAAGACTCGGAGAAAATGACAAGTAAGAACCCTGAGAAGTTTTGAATAGTGCCGATAATATGGGTTGAGCCCCCGTGGCGGGTTGGGTTAGTAAAATAGAGGACCATTTGGGTGCGGGTATTTTTGGCCCACACCCGTGGCGGATTAACCCGCCAACCCGCGGGTTAGCCCGCCAACATTTTTTCTTTCTTTTTTTTTAAATTTAAAAAAACATTAAAATTGCTTTATAAAAAAATATACAGATAACGTTTTATTATAATGTAAACCTAATTAATATTGAATGTTTATTAATCATTTAATTGTTTTATATTTAGGTTAAATTCAATCTTATAAAGTGTATTATATATCTTAAAGTTGTTTATATAAAATTTAAATTAAATATTTTATGTTCAAGTTGTGATGTATTTTTATTAATTAAATTTATGAAAAAGAATATTTCATTTGAAGTATTGAAACAAATAAAAAAGATATTTTAAGTGTAAGTTGAAAAAATATTATGGGTAAAAAAAAATTTTTTAAAAAAAAAAGTGACGGGCTGGGTTGAGATTTCTCAACCCATATTGATGCGGGTATTTGAGCCCGCCCCGCGGCAGACCAACCCGCACCCTGCGGGTTGGCCTGTATTACCAGCACTAGTTTTGAATCTCATCTGACCTAGGAATGCACTATTTCCTTTCATTTCAGACAAATATGGCAAATTACCCAAACTTTAAAATGTAAAATTTATATATAGCGTAAAAATTCTAATACATTAGTGCAATCCCCGCATTTTTTGCTTGAATTCCTTTTTGCATGTCAATACAATAGACCCATAATTGGGATTAAATGTTTTTATAGATCCCTGTTTGTCACTTTCTCCATTGATCAAACTCATTAGAATTATTTAGAGGTCCATTATTTATCACAAAACTCTAATAGCCTAATATTAAAGAAGGATAAATGTGTCAAAAAAAGGATATGCATAATATTCTATGACTCAGCTCATTCTACGAAATGCTAACCTCTGTTCATTCAAATTTACCAGATGATAGCTTTCACAGTGCACTAGCTATGAGAAATAAATAAGCCTGTTAATCAATTTTCTTATTCAACTAACCAGTCCGGTCTAATTTTTACCACAGTTATAACCAATTCCCAATTACATTGTGATTCTAATTGTTTGATTAAGCACTTGGCAACAGCATTAGCAACAATGAGCGCGAGATGTTCAGAACCATATGTACTCCACTTTTCTCTTCTTATTATGAAGACTTCCATCGATCTCTGTACATGGCAAACACCTTAGTACGCATTTCCACAAACTGTATCTCATGAAGACTGACGGCTTCTCCAACAGGATGAAGGGGAAAAGGCTAATTTTTCTATTTCATTTTTTCAAAAAAAAAATAATGAACATAGAAAATAGATGGGGAAAATAGTCCAAATGATACGAAGTACCTAAAAGTTGTCGAGCTCCTCTGCTTAGCACCCGTTTCCAGAGCCAAGGCTCTCATAGAACAAAATGTACCCATGGTCTGTGTTACTGGAATACTCCTGCGCTGAGCCAAAGAATGTTTGCACGGCAGACTCATCAATCATCTCGACATTTTCATCATCAAAAAATAACCAGTGGTTATGGCTTTTCACAAGGCTGACATAGTGTCCGTGGTTAGGCCCACTGCCAACATGAACAACCACTGCAAATAGGGAATACTCAGTATCTGCATCTTCCATAGTGTTTCCCAACTTCAGCTCAAGAGGGAAGACAACCCTGTAAGACAGCTTCTTGTTTCGACCCAGCTGTTCAACGTACTTGAACCGCTTAAGATGGATGACCAAGACGTGAGGTGGTTTCTTTATTTTCATCCTCTTCTGAGCTTCTTGCAAACTAACATCATAATAACGTTGTATCAGATATGAATGGAAATTAAAAACACTTCTACAAAGCATTGATCTGAAGGACAATAAAAAATTTAAGATGCCAGAGGCAAAAAATGTCAGTTATTGATACAAGACGATCCTGGTTTGCATTCGCTCAAGTCACAGCCATAAACCAGATTGCAACAAACACAATAGTATTAAAAGAAACATATAGCAACGTATCCATTCTGTATTAAAAGCACATCAAATTAACCATCAACTAAATTCAATGTTGCAGTCATTCAACATTCATGCTCCATCTTCACAGAAATTTCATTTCATTCTTGCAAACAAGCAGCAAAATAGTTGACCCTTACCTCCTCAGAGTACTCAAGGAAGCAATGAACAGTTAATGACGCATAGGTATTATGAATGTAAGTCATGAAAAACAAAAATGGGGCCCACAGGTAAAAGCTATTCACCTGCAGCACTTATCACAAAAAAATTTGTCTTCAGCATTCAGAGTCTCAGTGGAACTGAAGTTTTTCAAACAGCTTGTGATTGAACTGTTCTGCTCAATATCAAGGCTTAAGTCAAAAAATGTTTCATCCCTAGCTGTCACTGTTTCACAACGTAAGCACCTTGTCTCATTGGTGAGTATACCCTGATCATACCAGTTGATGATATTATGTCAGAAACAGGGAAAAATCTTATCCTGTGGCCACCGTATCTCCCAATCAAGGAAGACCACCACATACACAAGAATTTAGATTAATAGAGAGACCCAGAATAGTATAATAGATAGCAAGCTTGTTTCCACAACACAACATGTGAAAGCCAAAATGGATAATCCATAAATGTCAAAAACTTGAATTGGAAATACGATGAAGTTACCACTAGAAAAAGAGAACCCAAAATGTGGTTTGACCCAACAGATAATTGTCATTCCCAAGTTTTGGTACAAGCTACATGCTAAAATAAAAATATTAGACTGGTTGAGGTGGTCACCTGAAAATTTCTGTGCACCCACGTAACTAAAGGCTCCTTCTTAGCACCATTAGCTAAACCATTCTCAGGTGCATTTGTAGGATCAGAAGGGGGTGAGGTCTCTTGATCACTTTTTGCAGCCTGTGCCTCTTTCTCCAAAATGTCCACAAGTTCATTTAACAAGAAGTTCAAGAATTCGTGTGCATCCTAGCAAAAAAGGAGAAAGAGAATATCCATATAGACAAAATGGAGAAACATAAAATAACCAACACTAAATTCAGTTAAACAGACAGAATAAACAAATAATGCAAGAAAAAGTGAGACTGACAGTTACGAAGAAAAAGATATCCACTGATCAACTGGAGAAAAACAAGCCCATTGGAATGCAGATTTTGTCATAACTCATAAACAGCCTCACTCAATATTTCGGTGAAATAACAATAAACATTATTCTCCAAGAGAAAAAAAACAGAACCATATCCCTAATCATCATTTGGCATGTAGGACCAACACCTGTTGATGTCTGTGCATGCTTTAAGTGGTATGTATGACTTGGCAGAAAAACAATTTGAAGGGAGAAAAATTCAATAGCCAACCCCCCCCCCAAAAAAAAGTAAATGAAAATGGTCATTAACATGCACATTTTCAATCCAATAGGTGTGTGCGTACATATCAGTATCACATGCTCCTATTCTTTATTTTCCTCCTTTTCTAAGAGAAAGAGTGGCAGCATTAAAACAATAGCATCTAAACCAAAGGTCTGCAAACTGAACATTTATTACTCCCAAACTTTGCTTCATGAAAACCTTAAAAACAGATAATAGCATCTATTGTGAGGGGCCATTATTTGAATCAGAAGCCACATAATATGAAGGACATAACTCTAAGCATAAATCCCTCCATAAGCATGGACAAACACAAAGACATTTACAATGACACAAAGCCTGTAAGAGCAAGTACATTGACACAATACCTACAATCCATCCCCTCCATTGGAATTTCAAACTTCTAGAATCACCACTTTCTTCGAAGAAAGCTTAATCTTGACAAATTAAAGACATACCTGGTGCATATAGCTTCGGAAGAGTTCATTCTGTTTTTTTAACCTCTGCACAAATCGCTTGGGGGCAATGACACCTGTTTTCTTCTTCTGGGAAGTTATCTATACCCAAATAAATAGCATATGTTAAGCAAACAACCATGAGAGAGTGATATATACACTTGATAAGCATGACCCGTGATATCATTGCAAGCTACAATCAAAGCACCAAACACATCAGCATGCAGATCTCTAGCTTATGGGTGCATAACCAATCAATATGCAATAAAAATTTTTAAATGATGATTGATATTGAATATATGTTGGCCAATATCAGTCAAAATGGTTACATTTTTCCATATCCAAGAGTTTGAAACTGCATGCAAGCATGATAAAATATCTCAGTTAAGCCAAGATATTGGAGCAGCAATTTCAAACCATAAGGACACCCTTACCAGCTGATATTTAAGCCAGATTAAGACAACCGATCAAATGCATTAAAAGACAAGATAACAGTTCTTTCATACAATCATTTTGAAAGCAAAATCATGGCAAGTTATGGATGCAAGAGGTCCTTTGGAAAGGCAATTCACACAACATAGCTACAATTATGGGAAAACACTCTTATAGTATACCATGCCTGGGTCAATTTTATATCAAGAGACATCATGCAAAAGACCACAGGAAGTTTCCAAAATCTAGTTTTGTTACCTGAGAAAATAAGTCTGCTAAGCAAGTTAAAAGATTTTCTTCAGCATCCCCTGTGGTTTTATTATTTCCATAATACTCTAGCAATTGTTCACGAAATGGAACACAAAAGTAAAGTGCCTGCAGAAAGGTGAACAAAAGTGACTTGGTAGGGAAGAACCAGAATAAAAACTACGAAACGTATAAAACACACATTTTCCAGTACTATCGGTAAATATGTTTAATACATTTTTATAAATATATTCTAAGACATGGTAATGGTTTCTCTAGTGCATGAATATTATCACATTGAAATATGCACTGGAAGATTTAGGCACCACTTATTATTATTACTAGAATAGAATATATCAACGATGTAAAAATTATAGAAAACCTGAAATGTTATCAGAAGATTTTTTTTAACAAAATTAATAACTAGGCAGAGACAATATTATCTTATATATCTAAAAACTAGTAAGCTAACATGACAACTCCTAGCATTTAAACAGAATTTTACAGTCTGAAGATAACCATTCAAATTTCAAGAGTCTAAGACCATGTTAGACATGTTTCCATATATTTTGCACAAAATACGTTTCCTGTATATTGGATAGAATATATGAATAGGCTGAATTATTTATAGCTTTTAATTAGTGTGGCTTTTTTAGATTTTATTATACGTATTGATGATTGATTTTATTATATATTGATGGTTGATACCGATGCTTGGCAGCATCAATATTCTCGTAATTTCTTTGATGGGCAAGCCAAATAATTATTGTTGGTATTTATTGAGCTATGTCAAATACAGCAGAAATAAACTAGTTACATGAAATGCAGTAAGCAAAATAAGATAGGGAACAAACAAACGTTTGATTTCACAAAGTTCAACTTGCACACCCAAATGTAACAAAAATCAGAAAAAAAAAAAAAGCAAACCGGGGAAATGGGGCGGGGAAAAAATTTAACGATTCCATTGCTACACCAGAAATTCAGAAATGAATAAGTGAAAATTCAAATCTCAATGGTCAACCGTTATTTTATTTACTTCTCATCCCGTCGGCCCCCGCGGTCCGCTTAGTAATTTAACTGAATAGCTCAACTTAAAGCAAGAGTTATGACAAAGTAACTTTAGTAGTACATGCAGCCGCAACTTTCTGTCCTCAGTAGTCCACAACTCACAAAATCAATCGATACTATCGATATTCCAGAAAATAAATATGCATCCATTATCCTACTGCAGGAATTCAGAGCTTCTAATATCAACGATTGTAAAAAGAACATAATTCGAATACAGAACACACAGTATCGATTGATGACCTGCAAAACGCTGTTGCAGTAACAAGTATTGCCAAAGTTCTCGAGACCAAAGTAACGCTCGCCTTCAGGAAATTGGTCGCCAAGAGCTTTCTCGAGCTTGGAGCCCGTAGCACCCATCAGCTCGTCGCCGATCACAGAAACTCCGATCTTTCTCCGGTTCAACTCTGCGATTCGCACACCACCAAAGGCTCAATGACCGTTTCTCCCGCCCGCCTTTATTGCCTGTGAACTTGCTGGATTTCGTTTTTCTGGTGTTAGAGTGGCATCCAGGGTTTTCGTTCGTTCGTTCAAGAGAGAAAAGGAAACAAGAAAACTGAGGAAATCACAAATGGAAGATCGATTTTTATATAATCAAAGAAATAAAAGGGAGATATGTGCAATACGGACGAACCACTACTTCGCTGGTACATGATCCCACATCACGCGTGCCAAAAGCCAACTTGTACAGCCTTCCAAGTTCAAAATAAGTCCTGACATAGCATGTTTGATAAAAAGTATTTTTACTTGAGATAAAACAATTTTATAAATTTATCTTAAATTATGTAAAATCATTTTTCAAAAACCGTTTCTAAATATGTAATTAAGTTGGTAACCAAGTCTAATCTAATTTTAATCCAGCTGGATTTAAGTTAATCCTAGGTAAGTAGCCTCATCTCATGAATTGAACAACATAAGTTAAAATCCCGATAAGTGCATTTATTGAAATTTGTACAAATTTTTACAATCTAAATTTTTTTTTTTTAAAAAAAAAAAAGATTAATTTCAAATCTAACTGATCTGGGGACACTCTTGGTATTTATCAAAAAAGTTGATTGTAAATATAAGATTAAGTTTATATTATAATTTGCTGCACTGCAAGGTACAAGTTAGGCCTTAAACATGAAAATATATTGGACATACACTATCTATGCGACAATTTCCTTGTCTATTATAATAAAAATGTTTTATAAAACAATCATATATTATTTGGCTTATGCCAAAAAATAGTAGCATTGCTTACAAAGTATAGATTGGTTTTTTATAATTATTAGGTTAACTTTCCTATGTGTCTTGTGTAATGATGAAAATAAATAAATAAATATGCGAATCACCTGTTTTATTTTTTTGGTGATAGAATCATCTTCTTCTTCTTTTACGTACAACTATTTTTTTTATGGTTTTTTACACACGTAGTTGGATATATTATATTAAACGGTGTTATGGATTGGATTAATTGTAAAAAAATATTACTGAAAGTACTGAATAAGAGTTATATGAAAATGTAAAAAATGAATGCCTAAAATGTGGTTACTAAAAATATTAACTTAAAAATGTTTCAAAATTACAATATATTTAATTGTCATTAATGTTTTAAAAAGGTCTTTAAATATCATTTTCCCAATATTATCAATGCATTAAGCTAATTCGTTGGATAACAATTTCTGAGTTGGATCTTAACTGGACAAGTGAATAATGGTATGTTTGGGAATAGCTTTTTTAAGTAATTTTGCGCAATCCAAAGTAAGTATGTGAGAGAAGTTTTGTTTCGACTTACATAAAAGTGCTTTTTACGTAAAAGGAATATATTTCTCGAACCTAAAGCAGTTAGGAAAAAAATGAAAAATCATAATAAAGGTAAATTTTGGAAATTAGTTAACCCTTTTTCGAAATAAAGAAGGGATAGAAAAGAGAATAAAATAGAAAAGTGATATTTTATAGGACAAATATCTTTCTCTCTTTTATGTCTTCAAATAGAAATAGAAATAACCCGGATCTAAAATACAGGTAAGAAAATTCTTTTTCTTTATCTTTTGCAAACTTTAATAAAAAAAATCTTTTGCAAACGCGGAAGAAAATTCAATATAATGAAATTATTTTCATAAAGTATACAACTTTTTTTTTTGGTCCAAATAAAGTATACAACCCTTTTCATAAGGTTCCGTATAGTTACATGAATATTAAAGAAATTAGTTTCTTACATAGTATTGATAAAATTAGTTAACTCAGCTACTTGTAATAACTATTTAATTATTTTTTAAAATAACTTTTTAAATTTTGTCTTTTAGAATCACCTCGTAATAAAACCTTCTTGTTAGGTATTCCCTTTTAACTGATTAGAATTAATAGAAGTGCTTTAGAGCAAATATTACTTTAAGAAATAGAATATATTAATATCTTATAAGTAGGGTTAAAATATACTACCCCATTGAAAAAATTTATCTCCAGTTTCTTATATCCAGTTCAATGAGTTCTCCAATCAATAAATGCCACCTGCACTCATTAAATATATTAGCGTTAACATCGTTCCTCTTCTCCGTCTTCATTTTTGTGAAGCACTCAAGCAACTCTTCTCTCCATCTTTGTTCATGAGGGGCAACCGAGGGGCTACAACGGCGATTATGAAAAGACAACTGCGACTATGAAGAGAATGCGGTGGAAGTGCGATCTAGAAGAAAACAACCAAGGAAGATTATGTGCAGATAGGGTGACAGTAATCTATGATAGGATTTTGAGCACTAAATTATCTGGTTCATTTTACTTGTATTGTCTACCCTCTGCTCTCCTTATTTAAGATTATGTTATACCTTTTTTCTAACTTTATTTGGTGTGATATAATGCTGCCAGAAAACTCCTATTATAGGATCTTGGAGGGCATGAGATGAAAAAAAGACATGAGTCTGCAATTATTTATAGCTAGCTTGGTGTTGATCATGTTGAATATATGCCTCACTCATAGGTTGTAAGTCAATATTTTCAAGGTGAATAACACCATATTTGGGCAATTTATTTACTTCAACTTGTATATTTCATTTGATCCATGTGCCAAATAAAATTTGTATATTTCTTTTTACCAGTCATCCCTTTTCATTTGTTAATAGAGAGAAGTGAAGCCGCAAAGCTCTTATTTGATTCATCACGAATGGAAATGAATTGGTTATTGTTATAGAGTCGGATAGGGTTGTAGCCTGTAGGTAGTTAGCGGCGATAGGGTTGTAGGTTTAATTTCTATCTGCCAAAGTATTGGGAAATTACATTTACGCAAGTCAAGATAAAACTCATCTCATTTGTTTACCTTATAGACTATAAATCATGGAAAAATAATTTTCATCATTAATCCAAACAGACTTATAGTCAAGTGGTGTGTGCCTCTTAAGAATGAAGGCAGAGAAGAGGAATGACATTAAAGTTAACATGTTTAATAAGTATAAGTGGCATTTATTAATTAGAGAACTAGTTGGACTGTATATGACGAACTGAATGTAAGTTTTGTCCTTAAAAAAAGTCAATTAGGTCTTTTATTAAGATTGTGATAATATATTTTATTTAGTTCAACAAATTAAAGTTGTAAGTCATACTAAATGAAACCTTTGCAAACGTGCATAGGGGTCCTTACTTAGACATGTTTATTTGTCATAAGTTAAGCTAATTTGGCCTTTAATAATATTGCATTATTGGAAAATGTGTTTATATTTAGTATTTGATAATGTTTTGATTAGAATTACCATTATAAGAGTAAAGGATATTTATGGAAAAAATTTGGCCTTAATAAAATAAGAGGATTAATTAAAAATAACAAATGGGCATAATGGGTTTATATAGACCTAATGACTTACTAGAAGATAAACTTCGCACTTTTACATGTTAACACTTATATAATATACTTTTTAACTTTATAATTCCTAAATAATAGACTTTTTTACTTTTAAAAGGATAAAAAGATAAATTAAAAGTTGGTTTTGATTTAAAAGAAAACTAAAGTAGTCTTTTTTATCTTTGAGATTTTTAAGAGAATTAGCATATGTAATCCTTAGTCAAAATTCATATTAGCATAGACATAATCTAAATCATATATGTCTCACCAGTATGAGAAGTAATATGCATTATCATCTTTGTATTCCACTCAACAAAAACTTTGTTCATCTTTTGTTTTTTTTTTTTTAAAAAAAAAGTGTCAACCGCTGAAGGCCTCCTCAAGCACTTGAATGCCAGGAAGTAGTGAAGCACTATATGGTCAAATTGGGTACCAGAGTATAGTTTTTGCCTAAGTTTGGGATAAATTGCAATATGGAGAAATCTGGAGACGAAATTGTAATATACCAATAGAAGACGAAGGTGGTCTTATCCGCTTCCCTTGGCTTTGCTCTCAAACTAATAACGTAGAGCGGTAACAGGTAAGAAGATACGAGGGAGAGAAAATGTTGAATTCGTTAGCTTCACCCTCAACTATATGCTGCCTTCCAAAAGCATTTTCTGGAATTCCGAAATCTTCCTTCAATGGCATTCAAATTCATGGCCTCCGCTCAATTCAACCATGTCCTCAGATGAAATCCTATCGACATCCTTCTTCTTCAGTAGTAATGATGGCAAAGAGAGAGGAGGAATTGAAGGAAATTAGAGCTAAATCTAACGAAGAGATCAACGAAGAGGTTATTGATCTTAAGGGCGAGCTTCTCATGCTTCGGCTCCAGAAATCTGCTCGGAATGAGTTCAAGTCCAGCGAATTCCGTCGGATGCGCAAGAGGGTATTACTTTTTCTTATCTGCTTCTTACTTTGTTAGTTCATGCCAAATGCTAAATAATTTCATGGTTTTTCTTACTTAGTGAATTGAAGACCTCTCTAGTTGCACACAGATAGTTTTTTGAACAAGAAGATAGGATATTAATTGAGTAAGCCGACTAAAACTTAGAAGCCTCGTGAAGTTCGAAATTTGATATCAGGAAAAAATGGAGAATTTTCGCCGTCTTAGAACTATAAATTTTACTGGCTTTTCTTCTCCACAACAAAATGAAGCAATTGGGGAATTTTCGCTTAACTTCTTCAAATTTCGTTCTCCTTTAAGCATATCGAAGATGCTCACGAAACATTCTAATTTTTTTTCAATCAAGTATAACCAATGGGACTACAATAGGCAACTGTACTCTGCTTCTGATAACTATTAGCACGTGAATGATCCTGTCTCATGCATGTAAGGACATCCCCTGTTGAGTTTCATTTATTTATTATTTTTAAGGAGACTATATAACCACAAGATCATGCTGCATATTTTTATAATATTCTGTCAGTGGTCCTAGTTTCATTTCTTGCTTTAAAGATGAAACTAGGCAATCAATGGGAATTTGGTTGGCTTGATTGTTTATGAACTTGTTATAGTTGAAGTTGCTGAGATTTTAATCACGTGCAAGATTGAATTACCCATTGTTGGGGAAGGTAAAGGGATTCATTTCTATGGTATTTTAAGAAACACACCTCACGTAGTCAGATGCTCACTATCTTTAAGTGGTAAAGGGTGAAGTTGCAATGCTATATATATGGCAGGAGGACCTTCCCATTCTTGCCTTCTCAATTATTTCTTATTTTTCTTTTCTGTAATAGAAATCTCATATGCGTGCATACATTGTTATGGCTTATTACTTTGGCATCATTTCTCATGGCTTTCAACCTTCTGTATTAGATTCAGAGAGGGAGGGAAAGATAGAGGACAAATAATAATCGCAGAAATAGGAGTTTTACTCACATGATGATGAAACTCCACCATCTTATTTATGCCTAATTGGCGCTTAACACCGAACATACTCAATTCTTAGTGGGAAAGAAAAATAGCAAGGAAGGAAAATTGGTTCTATGACTTTCTGGACATCAGAGGCTCTCCTCAGCCAAATCCAGAAATCTTGCCTACCTCTTCTCTCCCATACTCAGACCCAAAATACCCTCAACTCCTACTTCATTCTCTCTCTGCAGCTTATGCATAGTTACCATCTGAGAGTTAGTTATTTTGGAAGACCTCACCACTCACCCCATCGTTTTCCTTTTCATTTATATTTTCTCCTATACATCTGAGTGACCTGGGGTCCACTATCAAGATTGGGGTCATTGGGTGATCAGTTGATGCTCTGAGAACTTTCACATGTTTCTAAGTGCTGCAACTCAAGTAAAATTACTGCTCTCTTCGCTGTTTAATTGTGTCTAGCACTTCAAGACTGTAGTCCTGTGTGTGTTCTGACAACCTGCTGCAATATTGGGTTACCACAGCATCCAATGCATGTATGTCACTGTTATCCATTTGGCTGTGTTATGCTGTAAAAGATCGATGTCTTTACTGTAATCTGTATCAACTCTTGTATTTCTGTATCAAGTCTCTTGAATTTAATTGATTGAATGAATGGTCTCTGCCATTATGATTTTACTCAGCTGAGCTGTTAGATCAATATCATAATCTTTTATTTTTATATTTTATTGTTCAATGTATAATCAACTTAGTTCCTAATGCTATCAAAATCACTATGTGCCAGTCTTTTGCTTGCACTTCTGGTTTTCTTCTGTGGAGAGAGTTGGCAATGTCAAGTTTATAATTCCTAATAGAATTCCAGTATCCTCATACTCTCAGTTCTAACTTGATATTCTGACCTCCATATACCCAAGAACAAAGGTAATGTGCTTCTCTGAACTTGTCTCCCTGTGTGTATGTCCGCATTCTACGAGAATTGATTAGATCCTTCTCTGACTTATCCATATTCTCTATGTCTGATCTAAAAATGAGGAGTGGGCAAGCACATACCTTTTTACATGTAATGATGAGAGGTCTGATCTGTCGCGAATCAAATTCCTAAGGGGCTAAATGGTTTACCAGCAGTTCCTTTGGGTTATATGGATTATTGTTATGCGCTTCCTATCTCTTCGTTGGTAGTTTTAAACTACTGATGTGAAATATTGACATCTACAGATTGCTCGCATGCTCACTGTCAAACGGGAACGGGAGATTGAGAAGGGAATCGGTAAAAGGTTATCTAGGAAGCTTGATCGGAAATGGAAGAAAAGTATTGTCCCCAGGCCACCTCCCTCTTTAAAGAAGCTGCAGGAGGAGGAAGCAGCTGAAGAAGCTGAGAAATCTGCATGAGCTAACACATTAATACTTTGTAGTTTCGTGGGTCAAAATTATTGCTCAATTATCATTATTTCTTTTGGTGAATGCTGCTAATTAGTATATAATATCTTGTTAGTAGTCTAATGTGTGTTTCTTTCATGCATGAGGTTCATTTCCCAATATTTTTGTAGCAAATATTATAATCTGAGAGACAAATTGCAGTTGAGATTATAATGTCCTATGCTTAGAGGCGGTTTTAGTTGCTGAAAAGGATGAGAATGGAATAAATCAAAGAAATACAAAAATATGATGACTAAATGTAGAGAGGAGATAAGTCAACAATGTTGATGATGGGGAACTGGAGAAAAGGTAATTTAGTTCATGAGGTTGGGAGTCATAATTAGTGAGGTATGTGGGGCATGTAGTGATTTCTAATGGGGAGGATGGTGTCAACATAAATGTACATCCAATTTATCATGTCAAAATGAAACTCCATTTTGTTTTTATTTTTTTAATACATTTTATTCTCATATTTTTCAACCACCAAACAGCCTCTAAATGATTAATTTATCATGTTGTTTCTGTCTATGCAATTTACAAGATTGTATTCCAATAGTACAATTACGGTTACAGTTGATCATGACGGAGAGAAAATACCTATTGGCCTGTCTTTCCACAAGGGGTAGCACAAGTGTTCGGCTTGTTTGGATACGAAGAAAAGTTAGTTAGAAAAAAATGGAAAGAAAATAAAAAATGAAAAAAATACAGGAATGATTAAAATTTAAAATATTCTTACCCCCTGTTCAAAATATATCGTGTTTAACATTGAATTAATTAAAAAGGCATATTGATATTAACATAATCAGATAATTTAAAATTAAATTATTTAGTAAAAATATAGTCGTATTGTTATATTTATAATAAAGATAAATGAATTATAGACGGAGGAAAGGATGGGAAATTGGGAATACAGTTACACCAAGCCAAACCATATACGCCAAAGTGCCAGAAAAGACGAGGTTATGGAACTCGCAGAAGAAAGAAGCATGAGAACGAGGGTTGGGGGGAGTGGAGATGATTGACTCGAAACACATTCTCGCCTACTAAGGTGTAGCGGATCTATTGTCCTTCGTCCAGGAACAAACATTCCACACTTGGTGGAGCTAGCCATCGGACGCCGTCCACCGTTGTCAGCCCTGCGTGGTTGTTTTCCGGCAAGTATTGAAGCAGGTTCGAACCCTAAGGCTTTGTCTACTCCCAAAATCCAGAGTGATTTGTTCAATATGGCTTTGAAGCTATACTTGAATTTGTTCACCGCGTCCTATTTGCCCTGCGTGGTTGTCAATCTTGTGTAGGACGCCGTTGCAACATTTTGCTTTAGATTTTTCATTTTAATTTGGTTTGAATCTGATCCTTGTTATCGTTTGAATATTGACGCGTGTGAATAAAGATTGAGTTTAATTCTGTTGAAAAAAACTTGGATTTCTTGTTTTTCCTTCCATGGTGTGTTATCGGCTATTACCCTCCTGCCTTCTTCATTTTTATTACTAGCGACTTATATGCTTTGTATTTTTATTTGTACAATGTTGGATTTGTTATATATTGGCTTTCTGTTTATTGATCTCTTTGTATTACCATATCCATTTAGAGAATGCTCAAGGTATTGGTGATGCATGATCTTGTAAATGACTAAGTGGCTCGAGTTGCGTCTGGCGATATAGATGCTTGGGCTTGAATTGTCATTGTGTGAAAGCCCAGGAAGGACCATGTAAATGTTCGAATCCTTTGCTCATCCGATAAGAGATGCAAGCTCTGCCTCTGCTGAAATGCATTTTAAGCCATTACTGATCAATGCTTACGCAAATCTCGGCTTTTGATTCCATTTAAACCCATCCATCTATTTTGCCCTCATATCACTGTCTCCTTCCTTTCTCATAGGTCCTGTCTTCTTAGTTCATTGAACCAGAAGAAAGGCTGCTTCACTCTTTTCTCCTTAGTGCTCCAGATCGTGTCCTTCTTGATCTCATCCTCAATGCTCTATATTATATCCTTGCTGGTCTCATCTCCCCCCTGCAGTCTTCTACTTGTATTTAAAAGCTTCATTGGTTGAATCCATTCTTCTCCCTGGGAGGGATCAAAATATGAATACTTGGGATTGATATTTTGCAAGATTGGTGAATAAGATTCAGGACCGGTTATTCTGGTGTAATATTAGTTATCTGAGAGAATCAATTTGCATATGAATTTGTTCGAAATGCGCAATTGCCCTTCTAGATCCAAAGTGTTTAGTTTGTTTTGGTTACTCTTTATATTCAGATTGATGTAAATTCTGCAGAGTTAGTATTTGCTTGACATGAAATTTGTCGCTGAAGACACTGATATAAACATGAGTCCTACTTTTCTATTATACTTTGTGGTTACGTTGCATTGTTTAGTAAAATGATTTAATTCAATATGCCTTCTTGAATGTCTAAGTTGTAGAGTAATTTAATTTGTTCTCCTTACTTTTAACATGTTATGTTTGTCTATGCTTACTATTGATGCTTTAGTAAACCAACGATAGTGATATATGTTACTATATTTTTTGTAACTTGAAGTCGAGGCATCAGGAGAAAACTTGACAGAAGCAAGCAGGAGGGAACCAAACACCACCAAACTTCTTGGTGCCTTTGAGTGGGCTCTTCCAGTTTCCAGTTGCTCCAAAGATTCTTCTAATTTCCTTTATACTTACAAGTTGCAAGTGATGGATGAGAAAGAAAATCCCACCAATGTCCCACAAACAGAATACTTTGACCCAGATCTTCAGAGGAAGCGCTCATTAATGCTTGAGCGCCTCTCAAACCGTCACCAGAATCGTTTGGATAACTCCCGGCGATCTGAGTCTGAATCATCTTCGATTGAATCCACTTCATCCTTTTTTTCACGCTTTTCTGAAATGAAGCACTCCATTGAATCTCAACTAGCTGATTCCCAAACTGCTTCCTCTGATCCAGCTCAACTCAAGGTTTCCTTGGAAAAAATATCTGCATCTATCTCTGATTTGGAGAAACTGGTTGCTGAAAATTCATATTTCCTGCCATCATATGATGTTCGATCCTCACTCAAAACGGTTTCAGATTTGAAACAAAGCCTTGAGAGTTTGAATTCCCAACTTATTCCCAAAAGGAAATTTGCGTTTAAAAACAAAGCAATCAAGAAAGAATCAGGTGTTACAGAATTGAAAGAGCCTCCTCTTTCGAAGGGCACTTACACTGCACCAGACAAAATGAGACATACTGTGCGGGATTCGCCAGGATTTAGAAGCAAAGTGGGTCAGGTTTTGTCTGAGGAGTTTAGGGGGTCGGAAGTTGGAGAGTTCACAATTTCAGACCTTGATTCTTGTGAAGTTAGATTAATTGGTTGTTTAAGGGCACTTTTTGTTCATAGGCTGAAGAATTGCCAGGTTTATGTTGGGCCTGTAATGGGTTCAATTCTTATTGAGGAAGTGGAGGGATGCATCTTTGTGATGGCATCACATCAAATCAGAATTCATAATGCCAATAGAAGTGATTTTTACTTGAGAGTTAGGAGCCGACCTATAATTGAGGATTCAAATAGTGTGAGGTTTACACCGTATTGTTTGACTTACGAAGGAATTGAAGAAGATCTGCAGCATGCTAGCCTTGATAATGAGACTGGAAATTGGGCAAATGTTGATGACTTCAAGTGGTTGCGTGCAACGCAATCTCCAAATTGGTCAATATTACCAGAGAACCAGAGGATTAGGATTGTTGATATATCGACTCAGGAGATTAAAAACGATAATACTTAAGTTATATACATGTCTCATAGCATGCCAAAAGTGTTCAA
This sequence comes from Vachellia collinsii, assembly GCA_006871305.1. NCBI lineage: Eukaryota > Viridiplantae > Streptophyta > Magnoliopsida > Fabales > Fabaceae > Vachellia > Vachellia collinsii. Next base: position 27,590 of record QFDD01001149.1, read on the forward strand.
GATTGTGTCTTTTTTTCAAGGGCCCGTTCAGTTCAGTTATATCAGGTATGTTATTTATGGTACTTGATCATGCATTAATGTAATTTGGTAACTGTCATAATCACCAGATTCAATAGGCCTCATTGCTTTGCTGTTTACTGTTATTGAAAGTGGTCATGGCTAAAATTTTACATGCGGCGGTTTCCATGGATGGTGGATAGTCTGGTTATTATTCATTTAACATGTTATCTGAGTTTTGGTGTTCTAATTGAATTGATAGTCTGGGTATTATTGATTTAACATGTTATATGTGTTTTGGTGTTCCAATTGAATGATTCCTTACAACAATCATCAGTGCCCTAATGGCTTCACCTTAGAAGTCATGAGTTCGATTCTGCACGCCTTGGCAATCACTCTGAGCTGATTCAATCATCAGTGCCCTAATTATTTTTTCTTGTTATTCTGTAGGTTGTCTCTGTTGATGCCCTTGATCGGTTGAGCAACAATCTATTGCCACCCAAATTGGGCGTTCTTGCTGTACCAAGTTAATGAGAATTGAATTTAACGAAGTGCAATGCAAGTGCTATAATTACTGTGTGTGAGAGAGAACGAGCCCCATCTGAAGTGAACTCTTCAATTTTCCAGCAGCAGCATTTCCGGGCTGCTCTGAATGTTTCATCTTAAATCGGGATTATCCAGATTTTGCATTTCAATTTTATTTTATTTTTAGTATTAATCATTTTTCGTTAATCTAGATTGGATAGAGTTTTACTTTGATTGGGCCAAACACAAACAATCTATATAAGGATTTAGTTTTTGTTCGAATTTAATAGCGTCATGCAATCTATATAATTGACCTCAATTAGCTAGATAAGACTTTGTTATGATTATTGTTTCTTCTTAATCATTTTTATGGGGAGGAAATTAAAGTTAGGAAATAGTTTTTATTCTCCATTTTGGTTCTTTTAGAATTTAAAAATGTTATATATATATAGAGAGAGAGAGACTACCTAGACATGTCAAATTCAAAGTGAACAGTACATAATTGTTAATGAAGAAGCAGCCCCACAGCAATAGAGAACCTGGAGTATCTTGAAACAATTTGTGAAAGTTAAACCTTATCAAAAAAAATTTTTAAATATAAGTATCCTATCATTTCATTGAAGGCAATTTAATTTAAGGTATTGTTCGGTAATAAATATAGGTATTTTTTTCAAAATGAGTCTAGACGATTTAATTTGAGGTACTGTTCGATAATAAATATAGATATTTCTTTTCATAGAAATTCAAACATCAGTTTAGTTCATGTTATTATTAAGAACTAGCTGTTTCTATTAAAGGCCTTTTCCCCTGTACGCTGCAAACAGTAATTTTAATTACTGAAATGCTACACTGTGTAAATTATTTACCCATATATTACATTTAAAATCGGTCTTGTGGAGGTCGAAAATGGAATTACACGAAACTCGTCCACCTAGTAGACGAGTTTCGGGGTGGGGGGCCCAGAACTCGCCCAGCAGGTGGGCTAGTTCCAGTTTTGGGCCCCACTCCTTCCCCAATTTTAACAATAATATTTTAAAATTTTAAATTGAATTAATAAAGGAAAAAAATATTTTATATTTTTGGATTGATAAAAAAAATATGAATTCAATGAAATTAATGGGATGGAAGGGTATTTACTCCGACGTTTTATCATATTCAGTATTTATCAGGTAGAGCGGACAGAGGAAAAGGACATTAAAGCTTGTTCAAGCGTTTTACATAATTCATATTGTGATGTATAAAGTTTTGTACTATTCGTATTGTAGTATATAAAGTTTTCCGATAATTCGTCTAATCCAAAGCTATCTATAATGTCTACCCTTCCATCTCATTAATTTCATTGAATTCATATATTTTTTTTATCAATCCAAAAATATAAAATATTTTTTCCTCTATTAATTCAATTTAAATTTTTAAAATATTATTGTTAAAATTGGGGAAGAAGTGGGGCTTAAAATTTGGAACTTGCCCAACAGGTGGGCGAGTTCTGGGCCCTCCACCATAAAACTTGTCCACTAGGTGGACGAGTTTCGTGTAATTCCATTCTCGCCCTCCGTAAGGCCGATTTTAAATGTAGTATATGTGTAAATAATTTATACAGTGTAGCATTTCAGTAATTAAAATTACTGTTTACAGCGTACCGGGGAAAAAGCCTCTATTAAATCCAATTCTCATTTATTTAAACCTTATCAAGTATTGACCAAAGAAGAAAAAAGCAGTATCATACCGAAACGAAAAGGACAGTTTTTTTTTTTTGATACAGAAAAGGACAGTTTTTAAGCCTTCCTAATGTCGGCTATTTCGTGGCCCTTACATTTTACTTCAGGACACTCCTTATTACATTTTTCTAAAGGGGAAAAGAAAGGACAACAAGCAATAACAGTTTCTCTAATTTATCACCAAAATTATTTTCCCCAATATTGGAGTGATATGAAATCGATAATTTATTCATGCCTGAATCAATGAGGAGGGGAATTTTGGAAACAGGGGAATAACATGAATTTAAAGCACAACAAAGCTCTAGTGAAGAACGAAACTAAACGATTTGCCTGCTACTTTTTATTTCTAATCAAATATAATAAATTTTAGTGAATTAAAAAAATTATTTAAATTCAATATTTCAACTAAAATATTAGATTTAGACTGTTAAATCTTCATCCCAAAAATAAAAGCAGTAGAACAAGAAGAGAACAGATGCACCAAACTTGAATTAAAGAAAATGATAGCTACAAGTTAAAATTTTAATTTTTTTTATTAAGCACATATATTTTTCTATTAAAGATAGTCTTATTTAAAGTATTGTTAAATATTAAATATGAGGCATATATTTCAACAGGGATTCAAACCTTAGTTTAATTTAAAGATCGTTAAGTCCCTAAACATTTTCTTAAAATTTAAATTACAAATATCGATTCAAATATTTATAAATACAAAAAATCTAAGTTACAAGTAAGAAACTAATAACAACTGAGTATCATAATTAGCAACAGAAATTGTCATATATAATTATCTGAATTATTATTGCTATATCTCCAACAGTTATTTATAACTTTATTTTTTAACACAAATGTTTAGAAACCTAATCATTATTAAATCAAAGTTACAGACTTAATTGTCTTTTTTTCACAAAAAAAAAATTAATATATGATATTTCTTTATGTTGGGAATTTGAATATGAAGGGTACAGTAGGTCTATTTTTAATATCATTTAGCCGACAGCGTATGAGACAGATGATAATATAGTTGACTCGCACGAAAAGAGAATAGAAAATGAGAAAGAAAATCATGCGGCAGAGTAAAATTCTTACCAAACCCAATGAAAATTTTCTTAATATAAATTTCGTGAACATAACGATTTGTTTTATTAAGATATACTCACTCGGATTATTCTTTTTCCCAATGCTATTTTGCTAATGCTTTTAACTTTTTTAGGTGCTTCAGAAACAAACTAATATGAACACTCTGCGTCTAGCTTGCAATTGCAAAAGGCATATGATTAATTTGCCCAGAGCTAGCTTCTTTGAAAGCTTGAGATTAAAATG
>QFDD01001150.1:0-36533 GCA_006871305.1 Vachellia collinsii
TGAGACGTCATGATCCGACGCTGAATACAAGGAATTCAAAAACGAAAAAGTTATGTTACGGCCAATGGCATGGAAGTCAAATTCAAGAATCCAGCGTGTGGCTTGGCTTGGATTGGATTATATGATCCCCTTAATTACTAGCACAACCATTATTACAACATATTCATAACTAATTCACATACAACAATAAATAAACAACACTAATTAAATTATATGCATATATCATATATATAGTCTTCAACAAACATTAATGGGTCATATGCCCATCCATCACCATCATAGAAATAGATAATTAGGATTATGATTCCGTGTGTGTGTGTGTGTGTAAGTATAACTAGAAATTTATGAGAATAACAGCGCCCATGTTACATGAATATATAGATAACGTTTAAAAGAAAAGCATCAAGTTCTTCTACTAAATAGCAACTTTGAAATTATGATCAAACTGGAACATGCTCATTTTTATTTATAAAAATACCACGCATCAATTTATTTTTTTACATCGGTTTATTTATTAACCAGCATGACCGACATTAATTGAAAAGTTCTTGCATTGTTGTATTCTAATATTTATGAAAACTTCATAATTATTATTACAAGTGTGCTTAGTTTTTCTTTGGCAAAACCTAGGTCGAGCTGTTTGAATTTACTAACCTCAAATTCTCCAATAGCAGTTGTTATTCTGCTATTCGATCCTAGTTTTTGAAATACATATATGCATACTTGTATCCACCTATCAATTTGAAATAAGTTGTGTAGAATATATGAAAGTGTCCAAAATACCCACGTTCTACGTTATACACATCGCCGTTGCTCTGTGGTGCGTGACTCATGTCTGACTTGTCTATCCTAGTAAGACAAAGAGACATCGTCGATCGTGAGAAGTAATGACCAATCTGAATGAAATTCAACTTGATTATTTCTGGAATAAGATTACAGAAGCCTGTATGTATATGAGTGTGATTGTGTGTGTGTTTTACAATTTATTCCGATGAATCACTAAAACGAAAAAAAAGAGAGGGAGTGTAATCAAGTTTTGAATCTTAAAAAATAACAGTTTAGGGGCAATGACCACCATTTCCTTTTCCAGGAACAGTAGTGCAAGGGTCGGGAGAGGACGGTGTTGAAGGGCTTCCTCCTCGAAGAATCTGCAACAAGAAGCCGTCTGGAAATAACGGCCTTATTGCAGATCCAACTTCTGCACTCGAAAGCGCAATGGCCAACATCAACAACACCATCAACATCATCTTCCTGTAACAAAAACCCATCTCTCTCTCTCTCTCTCTCTGTGTTAAATTATAAGTGAACCTGCAGAAGAAAGAAAAAGAAAGGAAATATCTCTCTGTTCTGTACTTCTCGAGAGCTAGGGAGGGATAGAGTTCTTCGCAAGAGAATATGAGAGAGTTGATTTGTAATGTGTATGTGTGGAAGGAGCAATTGGCACTACACGTATATATAGAGGCAGAGTACTGAGGATTGACGTCCAGAGGGCGATCTTGCCGTTTTAAGGAATAAATGGCTGATGAGCTTTGATTTCTCGCGGTTTGATTTGGAGTTTGAACAGTAAATTTCTGGGCCAAGAAAGTTGAAAACCTATTCAACCAGATATTTGAATGGATCAACTTGCAGTGACCTTTACGCCAAACACACCCGTCTACGCAGAAGCTGCTGGGTTTTTCAATTTTGTTTGAAATAAAAGAAGAAAAAAAATTAGAATGACTGGTTTTTCATTCATCAGCAGTCAAATCTCTGAACAATATTCAATTTCTAGTACTATTTTTTTTTTTGCCAACAATTTATAGCTATATTGAGCAGATAATAAATAATATTATTTTTTAAAGAAATATATGGAGTTAATTTCGTATTTGTGCATAGCTGGGAGATGGTAATTTGGCAGCAAAAGCCCTTATGAATCACGATGGGAAGTGTCAAACGGTCAAAGGAACCACAATCCCAAATATAAGCCTGGCGTGTTTCCCAAGTGAACGTCAAATGTTTCAAAAAAGTGAAAAATATCTTTTAAGTATTTTTGTTTTATGTTTCTCAAGTCTAAAAAAATAGCTTTTTTTTAAAAGCTGTCATCAGTTCAGGCTAGAATTTATATATACAGTTCTTGCAATTTTTTTTAAAAAATAAATTTTGGAGTTGTGATTAGCTTTATACTGTCACCAAATATATATACATTATTATTGTTACATTAACATTATATCATATTCAATATCATATTTTTTTTTTAGTAAAATGAATCATAATCCTAAGAATTGATTTTTATACTGAGTATAATTCTATGGACACTTTTCCTTAGTTGAAATGGCAGCTGAATAATGTTGCATGGGAATTCTTTTGGGTCTGTGGATGTTAGGTAGCTGTAGGAGAGTCAAATTGAAGAACACTGTAGACACGGATTTGAACAGCGGGAAGTCGGTTTTTTTTAGGCAAATACGTGAATTTGAACTTTTTTTTGGGTCAAATACTATACTTTTAAAAATATTTAGATAAATACTATAGTTAAATTTATTCTTCAGATGAACAAATTTAAATTTATACTGAACTATTTCATCTGAAAAACGAGTTCAGTACGTCTTTTTTTTATTAAAAAACCCTAAATATGTGAATGAGTTTGGGGAATTTTTTTTTTAATAAACTGAGGAGCCCACCCCCACCACCATCACCAAATAAAAAAAATATTATTTTTAAATCAATCTCCAGCAAAAGAAATTATTATTTTTAAAATCCCTTCAAATTATCCTTTAAAAAAAAATAAATACTTACAAATATTTTGATAAAAAAATGGATATGAAAAATGAAAAATATTGCATTTATAATTTATGCACTTTCTTTTTTTTTTTATAAAACAATGTCATTTTTTAAAACAAAATTGTTATACTTTTGTTAACAATAGGACAATTATAATTTACTAATAAAATTGTTTTACAAAAAATAATTAGATACATTTAGAATATCACATCATTTATATTATCTCCAATAAAAATATTTCAATTGTTTTTTCTATTTATTGCATATCCAATAAATTTTTTTGATTATTTCTTTCTTTATAACTTATTCTAATATACGTGCGTGTGTGTGTGTAAATTAGATTTTGAGCAAGCGAGGAGTACTGTATATATAAATGGTTTGGTAGGTACCTAGCTGCTTGCAACTAACATGGATGGATGCCTATTTATACTGGTTTATTCTCACTGTGTCATCTTAAGCCTGTCAACACCTTTGTTTGAAGGTTGAAAATATAATGAAGAATTGTATATATGGTAAAACATGAACAAACTCTGATAATGACGTTGGGCTAGCTTGCACCATCTCACACACACAAACTCTTTCAAGTCTCGGAATATACATACTTATGAAGACCATTAATTCAAAGGCATTTCCTCTATTTGGAAAACCTTGTACTTTTTTAATGCTATATTTGAAGTCAAATCATGAAGGCGGTAAGAAGGTAAAATGGAAGAATTGAAAGGCTGCCTCATCATCAACTTATCGTCTCCCTAGCAAATCCTCGTACGGAACTTCGCTTCATGTTATATGTTTGTTTTGGAGGGTACTGTCTATCTCCATTGGCTTAACAATCATCTTATAACTTAAACAATATCATCAAACACGAGCTTTCTTCAACATATAAAGTTGTAAGTTTCCAACCCTTAATTGTGGAGGGTATAATAAATGTTTTATATTACATCAATTGACTCATATATTTTGTATCCCCACATGTTGTCCTCCATCGCCACAAAACTCTTCTTCAACTTTTATTCATTATGAAAATTATTTCCAGATATTATATTAAAAACATTTTTATCAATAACGAAATTCAGTCTCTTTTATTTAAAAAGCTCAGTAAATTATAAAAGCAATGTGTATTGAATAAGATATATGTGCTATACATATGTGTGTGTGTGTATTGCTAGAATAAGAGAAAAGAGCCACTTTAATTTATGTATAACTCAATTGGTTTTTTTTATTAAAGACTATAGGTAGTATAAGTAAAAAGAAAAAAATGACAACATTTATACATGTTGGTTAAGCTTCTATGAAATTTCAGTAGCCAGCAGTCAGCAGCGTATTCAAAACACACCCTTGATCTCATACAAGGCTAAGCTAGCTAGGGCCATAATTAAAGTGAAGCAAGAAAATATTACGTACAAGTGGCGGTTGCGACGCTAGAAAAAAAAAAATTTGATAATGCTATATTAGTTGCAGTACTGAAATGCTCATCAAGTGCCACGCCTACTTATCTACTTCATATTAATATCCCTTCATCATTGTCACAGCATAGCTACCATCATAACATATCCCCTACCGCCCACATCCAATTAATACACGCCTAAGTACAGTAACTCAAAAGTAAGTAATGGAGGCCAATGATCTTGCAACCTGGAAACATGAGAGTTCTCCTATAATTGAGAGGTGGCAGGTTCAGTTCCTCTTCTAATTTTAAGTTGTTAGTATCTGCCCCTTTAGTTCAAAACATAAAAAGGAAACTAAGAAATGGAAGACACGATCTTAACCCAAAACCTTAAAACTCAAACATGTGGAGTTCACACGTCAAGTTAAATCGCCACGCACTTGAAGAACCTTGTGTGTGTGTGATAGTGCAAGTGATCGGGGAGACATGGTTAAGGGTTACCGGGGCACTTGGAAGAGTGAGTGAGATTGGGAATGTAAGAGCAGGAGGAAGCGGCAGAAGGGGGAGCAGGGGCTTTTCTGTTACCTGCACCAACTCCATCTGCTAATAAACTCATAACCACAGTACTTGCCAGAATCATCAGCACCGCCATCAACCTCATGATGTTCACCACATTGTTACCGGCCGCCATTGTTTTTCTCAGCATATGCCCACAGCTCTCCATGGAAGTGGGTTTCGAAAACCACACAATTGAATGCTATTTATAGTATGCATAGCTTATCCCGCAGCAATTGATAACCATGGTCTCATCTACAAGCTATCATCCTCACCGACAGCCATGAGTCATCCAAAATGGCTCTAATTAAAATATATATCAGCAAGTGTATGGCTTGGTGAGAATAAGACAAAGATTAATTTGGTAACCCTAAACTAAAACATATAGAAGGAGCACCCCAATTTTAAAGTATAAGGTGAAGTTTATTTGTAATCCCGATATATTGAAACTCGTAAGTAAAGACGACTGAGGGGTTGCCAACTTGTACAATTTAAACCCATAAATATATCGTAGAGCGGTAAAAAGAAAAAGGCTATTGTTAAGGACGTAGCTAAATTGGCCTATTTTTTTTCTTTTTTCTTTTTTGTCTTTTTATCTACGTCCTTAACATTTGACAATTGCCTTTTTTTAATTGTTAATTAGTTTTTAGAAAAACAGTTGAGCCTAATGTGACACCATTCCTGGGTTCGTCCCTGTTTACTTGAATACATTTAGCACTAAGCACATGCAAGAGCTATTATATATGTTTTTTTTTTGTTAGAAAAGTTTGGGTGAGTTGTGTCTTCGGGTTGTTATCAGAATCAAGACATATGTCTCTAGGCTTAAAAAGAACTTATAATTATTGAGATATAGATAGATCAATCATCAATAAAAGCTTTATATCAGTAATGATATTTGAAATCACAGTCTTATGGGTTATAAGCCAATTCTTTACTATAAAGATCAACTTTTATTTTCTTAATATATATATATATATCTTAGATACAATGTTCATCATTTTTAGGTTACCAAGAATGATATTAGAATATTCTTGAAGGCGACTCAAGAATGATATTAGACATTAGTGTATTCACCACAACTCAACCACATTACTGCTTTCAAGTGTCGTTGGCCTCAGTTTGAAGGCCCGGCAAAGTAGCTTGTATCCAACATTCTCCAAAATGCTGTATTTCCAATTTCTTGTTCATGTGCGGTACGTATTTAGATTTGGCACACAGTCTTAGAGACATATACCTGATGCATGCATGTCTTGTTTAAATTGTCTACACTTGGTTTCGATCATTTTTGTTCTTTTTGACAACATATCTTTTAATTTTAAGTTTAAAGTTAAGAAGTTAACAAGTATTATTGGTCTATACTATGCTCATTTTAAGATAAAAATGTTGAAATTTAATATAAATAAATAATCATGAGATTTATACCTTTCAAATTGACTCTAAACATCTAAAATAAGATGTTTATATTATACACATTTTAGAGACGTCTCATAAAATTCTGTTTCAGGCAGGACTGTTTCATTGCATTGTAGAAAACTATATTCCAAAAAACAGGAAAAAAAAAACTATAGCACTTCAGAATTGTGCCTCATTTCCTTCCATAATTGTTAAATTCTTTCAGCTTCGGCTTTATCAGATGGTATCTGTTAAAAGCAAAGATGGGAAAAAGCAGCGAAAGGGAAAAGCAAAGATGGGACAAACCTAAAGATACAATATAAAATGCATTGAATCAATTGATGTAATGTGAGAGCTACAATAACATATATAAAGAGAAAGCAGAGAATCATCACGTGAGCTACAGGTGACATTGCTTTATACAATATTCTAGAACATTTACATATTGGACTGGGCTTAGCTTTTACTCTAACATCTATCAGTTACAATTTGTGATTTCCGGTGGGCACTTGGCATAACTGGGGATAGTCTTCCACTATAACCACCATACAAAGTGAATCCAATCTGTTTGGACTTTGGATTTTCAGAGACCTTTCCCATCACACGAACTTACATTAGACTATCAAACTCACCATCTTATCATCACAACGGGACTAAAGCCCTTGATCCTCTTCAGTTAAAGGAATAATGGGCAGTTCAAAGCTGACAAGTCAAAGAAGGAACAAGTGGTTAAGCTCACGCCTACTATTCATTTTTTGTACTCTACTATCTTGTTCCATGCAACCTGGAGATACCTGTTCTTGAAACTCTACTGATTCGTCAAAATTGGGAGCCAAACCAAATGAATGAAACCTCACTCTTTCTGTGGCATTTTCCCAAAGGCCCCAAACATTGCCGGATAAAAACAAATAAATCTTTTCTGACTATGAATTCTGAGCTCGCATTGAATTACAAGAAGAGTTTATGTTGTTTGCGACGTGAGGTAAGCCAACATTTTGTAATGCCATGTTTGCAGCATTCAAATGATTACTTTCCTCATGCATATTCTCATCCATAGGTTCTTCTGCCAAGTTTAACCTATAAAAGTCTAGCTCTGATTCCAAATCTTGTATCAGTTTTTCCTTTTCTGACAGCAAATCATCAGCTTTCTCCAATGCAACTGCATCATGTTCTGCTTGCTCTTCCATCATTCTTAAATACTGAAGGGCCTCCATTCGGAGTGCTGCTTTATCCTCTTGTAACTTTGTAATCATAGCCATTGCTTCATTTGCTGCAATAGCAGAAGCATTTCTTTCTTCCTCCAGTTCCTTATGTAAGGAATAGATGGATTGCTTGTCATATGCAATCTGGCTATTCAGTTTATCAATGAGAGAGTCCTCTTCAATTTTACTGACATTGCTTTCAGCTATAGATACAAGACCAGAATCCAATGAGACTGACTTTTGAAGTACCTTAGTTCCATTGGAGCTAGCAGCATCAGCTTGTGTCTCAGGAGTATAATCGTCACCTAATGGAATAATTAACGAGTTACCGGAAAGCTGAGAAGATTTTTGTGATGATAGCTTCAATTCTTCCTTGTGCCCAAGACTTGCATGAGAAGAGTCATTTACAACCAGATCAGTTTTTTCGAACAGTTCAACATTTTTAGTAATCTTCATTAAACTGCCCTCATGATCTCTGATTGATTGAAGTCCATTATCACTTGCTTGAGCAACATCTAAAGCTGGAAACATTTCAGATAGTAAACATTATTAAAAATATCCAGACAAGGAGGAGGCTACATTCCTCTGGTGACACCCCAAAAATTGATTGAGTGCCATCCAAAGTAATAGGTTCAGAACGTGCAGCAGAGAGGAAATTAGGAGAAACACAACTATTACCTTCATTCTTTTCTGGTTCCACTGGATTTGAGTCACCTGGAAGAAATTTTGATGATGTCCTTGATGTACTTTGACACTCGGGAGTGACAGCTTTATTGGTTTCATGAATTACAGCAGAAAATGGAAACCCTGACTCAGAATCAGAATGGAGTTTCAACTCCGTGAAGCCAACATAAGATAATGAATCACGACTGTTTTGTCTTACACAATGAGAAATTATTGATCCACAACAGGTACATGGCCTTGAATCCGAAGAACCAGGGAACAAATCTCCCTTCATTGGGCACTGGGAACTACAGTCACCATGATCCAGACCAAGTTTCCACATCAACAATCTATGATCTTTCGAATTGTCTTGAGTCTTTGTTGTGAAAGATAAGAGACAGTCATCACACATGCCACCTCCATCCGCAACCTTATTGTGAATATGGCATGATATCAATGAGGTAATTTCTGATCTATGATTGCTGCAGAGTAGTGTCTGATATAACTCAGGCTTTTGACCACCTAATGCAAATTCAAGCCTAGAGCACAACATACAAGGTACTTGCAATCCACAGAAACTTGCAATCTTTGTTAGTAGATACGACAGCAGGGCATCGACAAGCAATAGTATTATCAGAAACCACTCACAAACTATAGATACAAGCAGAGCAGTAAATCCCCAGACCCCCTGTGTCTTGACAAAGGAAATTTTAGCTGCTGCCATCTCTACCTCAAACTCTCGATTAATCCATACAACTCAAGACAGGGCAGAATGCAATACCCTGAAAATCGATTGTGTAATATGAATTTCAATGAGCCAGGGATGAAAGGCGAGAAACAATATATGAACCAATGCAATGAAATTAGAATCCGAGCTATAGCATTTAATAATAGGCAGTTCTTTTTTTTGGTCAAATAATAGGCTGTTCTTAAAAACAAAGATAAAGATTAAATCAGATAGCCGAAGAACAACATGAAACAAATGCATAGTGTCTGGTATATCAAACAATGTTTCAATAAAATTGAAGTACTAAAGAGAATTTTTTGAAAGAAGACACAAGCTACCGCCATTTTGCGCATGTTCATGAATTATAAAGTTCATAAGAATCCATAGGAGTTAGCTGTGGACTGCAATCAGGACAAAATTCCGTGAAGAAACGGAGCATTTGACAAAGAAACAACGAAACCTGCTCGATAAATTCATCAAGAAAATCTATGAACCTACTAAATGTCAATGTCATGGCTGACTTTTTTTCAAATAACAATGCAGCTGTGAATGTGAACAATACCTCAAAAAACAAAAAATTCAAACCAACACAACTTTGCCATCAAGCGCCTTAGTATATTAACATCTTAATATCCCCACACGCAATAAATGGAAAAGTAAATCAGAACATCAAAGCCGAACTTATCAACGCAAAACCAAACTCGGAATAAATTCGAAACACCCGTCCTTTGGTAAAGATATATAGAAACATAAAGAGGAGATAAACCCCCCCCCCCGGGGGGAATATCATGATTAGAAGAAAGACTTTTATGATCTGGTTTAACAAAATTAGAAACAACTTTGTTAACGAAGGTAGCATTAGTGAAAATCCAACCCAAAGTGCAACATGATCACAATGCAAGTCCATCCAAATTGTTCGAAAATCAAAGGTAAAAATTCATTGAAAAACACATTCATTATTTCGTCCATATCTGTTTTTGGCTTACGTAGAAGCGAAGAAAATGCGATACCTATTCTGGAGCTTGAGGGAGAGGGAGAGGGGGAGGGGGAGAGTGGCAATTTGAGATCAAACAACACGGTAATGAAAGTCTCTTTTTGTTTTCTTTTTATCCAATTTACGATAAAATTAGACAAAATTTGTCAGATGAAAAAAGTCCAAAATTCAAAGAGAACCAAAGTAGGAAAAAAAAATGTATAAAACAGAATAAGCGGCGCCCCTCGAGAAGATCAAATGACCGTTGGAACCGCCTGACTCTCATTCATTTGGCACCAGTAAGAAATAGTTATCCAAAAAGGCGAATTTGGAACTTTATAGCCTATATTTCCAATCTTGCCCTTGTCTCTTTTTCTTGGTTCAAATCTCATTTTTGGTCAGTTCAATCAACAGGCGAGCTTTTTTTGGGCCCGATCGAAATTGGGCTAGCCCACTTGACCCTCGTGTCCCAACCCAGTTCCCACTCTTTTCTCGCTTGGTTTTCCTCACTTCACTCCTCCGCAAGCGATACTTCTTGCCATTCATTCTACTTCTTTGTTTACCGGAGAATCTAACGCCACACTGCACTCGACCTGTCCTCAGTGTCTTCTTGGCAAGGATCAATGATGGAGCTGTTCAGTTCCTTAAGGGTAAGTCCGTCTGTTCATTGCCGCTTTTGGCTTTGACTACTGCGGTACCTTCATCCTTGTGTAAAATTGAATTCTCAATTTGTGCGCAGAGGCTGGGAAGTGTTAGGAGCTACGCAAAGCATCTGCATATTGATGGAGTTAGAGATATAATCGCCGTCGCCTCTGGTAAAGGTGGGGTGGGCAAGTCTACTACTTCAGGTATTTTTCGTCCTCCCATGTTTATCGTCTGGTGTACATGCATGAAACAATTTCTTTGTGAATTGTCTGGTTCATTTGTTCTACTAGCATTCTTATTTTTGAACTTTGAAGATTTTAATAAACTGGTATGAAGGCCAATTTCTCCTTTCTGTGCGTTGTTTGGTCTAATAATTTGCTGTTTTAATGAGCAGTGAATTTAGCTGCTGCGCTCGCAAGTAAGTGCAATCTCAAGGTTGGTTTGCTCGACGCCGATGTATACGGTCCAAATATTCCCACGATGATGAACATCAATGAAAAGCCAGAAGTGAGCCAAGGTATTTACTATAATTTTCTCACATTCAATCTTCCTTGAGGCACAGTAGTAGTCTAACAGGAAAGGGCAACTGAACAAACGCACTACATAACAACCATTGAATAACTACACATACCTGTAATAATGCATAACTGAAACAGATAAAGCTATGACCCCCCCCCCCCCGGGGGGGGTAACTTTCCCCGAGAAGTTTATACAAGGTAAAGCAAAATGTGTAGAGAAATTATTCAGCTTTGAACACTCGACAGTTACTCAATTAACTTCCAGGCATTGAACTTCTTAATGCTGGAGAATGTTGCTCGAAATCATTAATTTCAATTGGTTTCTATGTTTGATAGAAACAACTGGAGTAATAATAATGCTCGAACTTCTCTTGTTTTTGTTCCATTTTGGATTCCAATTATTTATCCTAAGGATGGCAATTTTATATTGCCGAGTGCCAACTTGTTGCACATGTTTAAATTATGAGTTTGCTTCATTGCTATATACAGTAATTTGTTTCTTTTCAGAAAAGAAAATGATTCCGGTTGAAAGCTATGGGATAAAGTGTATGTCAATGGGTTTCCTTGTGGAGAAAGATGCGCCAATTGTATGGAGAGGTCCCATGGTATGCCTCTATCTTCTTATACTTCTTTTCTGTCCCTTTACTGTATTTCAACTTTATTTTTACACTTGTTCAATATCCGGGATTACAGTCTTTGAACAGACCGGAAGATCCTATACATTAGTCTATTTTGTATTCATGTAAAGGTATGCTGCGTTATTCTCCTTCCCTGTAGATTTTTGTTTGTGTCATGCATTTTCATTTTTGTTCCAGACTTAATTGAAACCAAAAGGAATGAAAACATTTAGAAGGGCTGAGATAAATTAAGTCTTCCATTAGAATGAACCGTAGATCTTATACATCAGTAAAAATCTTTCTTTCCTCATGCATATTTTGGTAGCTATCTAAAATTAATTCAGCAGCTGTTGCATATACGTAATATTTGACGAATGAGATTGCGAATGGCAATGCTTCTGTTGTCAATGTTTGAGATCTCATTTACTTCAAGGATATTTGGTGTATAGTAGTTCTCTTATGATTGAGAAGTTAGTTATATGAATCCTTTTTTGGTTCTGGCAAATCCCTTCTATATATGTTTGATTGTAATGTTCTGATATACCCCTTCACTGTTTGAGTTTTTGTTACTCGATTGTAATAGGTATCAAGTGCTCTTAGGAAAATGACATGGGGAGTTGACTGGGGAAGCCTTGATATTCTTGTGGTGGATTTGCCTCCTGGAACTGGTGATGCCCAGATAACTATCTCACAGAGTCTGCAATTATCAGGTAGTTTAAGAATTTATGAAGATAGTTGTCAAGGCTTTGGTTATGGAGGATGGTTTGTAGGGGAGGCCTAAAAGCTTTTTGGAGTCGTACTTTATTTGGCTATCTAATTCTAATGTAAGAAATATATCATGTTGACCTTTTAAGGGGAAAACATACATATGGGCACTCGCCTCACTTCAAGTAGACTAAAGAATTTGGAAAAAGGAGATTCCAATTTTCAATTTTGGCAATTAACCCCTTCTTCAACTTTGCAGTTTGCAAAATGTTTGAATAGCCAATTTTATGATTTTATCCTTAGTTTTTCTTATTCTAATTCATCTCAACTACTTCACTTGCTAAAATTCTTCAGACACCAACAGAATGAAAAAAGTGATGTTATGGAGGATAAAATGACTCTTGTACCCTTCTGTAAAAAATATTAAATACAGAGACTGGTGAGTAATAGACATTTTACATACGTTTTCAATTCCTTCTTCTTTTCCATCAATGAACCCAATAGGATCTAAGCGAAAAATTTCAAACCTAAAAGCCAAAACTCAACAAACAAAAAAAATCACAATCATGTATTGGGACATTTATCAAAATTGAAGAGAATTAGCTGGCAATGCTGAAAGTTAAATGGCTTGTTTGCCAAAGCCCCAACGATGAAAGGGTTTTGTACGAGTTTCTCCTTTTCCCTTACTACTTAAAAAAAGAAGAAGCATTTTTAAAGGAAACTAATTGGCTTTTAAGGGCTATGACTTGCTTTTCCATTTTTAATAAACAAACAAAAATCTCTTGTTATTTTGAGATGTTTTGTTTACAATGACTCATATAATCCATTCTTGTATGACTTACATTAAAAGGGGAAAAAAATCTTTGGTTGTTCATTGCATAGCTGCTTTTATTGCAGGTGCTGTGATTGTTTCAACTCCTCAAGATGTTGCATTAATGGATGCTAGGAGAGGAGTAATTATGTTCAATAAAGTTCACGTTCCTGTATGGTCATAATTGGCGTACTTATTCTCTACATGTACTTGCACTGATATAGTCACGTTGATCAGTTTTTGAGTCAGAATAACCAGAAATGGATTCTGGTGTTGAGCATCGTTTTTAATGGATCTTCTATTGTAACCACAGATTCTGGGAATTGTTGAGAACATGAGCTGCTTTAAGTGTCCACATTGCGGTGAACCTTCGTACATATTTGGAAAAGGAGGGGCTCACATGACAGCGGCTGACATGGGATTAGAATTGTTGGGTGAGGTCAGTATAATATTTATATGTTTAGTAATCCTTGTCTATAGCATATTGATGTTAAACGCTCAACTTCTCGGATTTTACTTTTTTCATTCCAATTCGTGCTTTGTTTGATGGTAGTATGAGGTATCATTGTAGAAGGTATCTGGATACAACACAGATACTTCGGAAGTGAATTGTCTAAGGGTCTTTTCTTTTTATGTTTCTCTGTCCTTGTTATAAAAGCTGCAAATAACCTTTCCTATCCGAACCTTTTGACGGTTTAAAAACACTAAGGAAGTGAATTGCCAACTTCCATTCGTGTACCAACTTCTGTTAGATGCTTGTTCATTTCTTTACACATATTTACTTCTACATGTCAGGACGTGGAATTATAATTTTTTTCTGAATTAATTGAGAGAGGAGTATTGACACCACCTCCTTCCTGCCTGGAATTTGTGATACTTTCACATCAGCTGCTTGATGTTATAATTAAATTGAAACTGCCATATGAAGCACACGTAAATCATCAGGCTGTTTGGGATTCTAGTTCTTACCAGTGTTGTCAATGGCGGTCGCATGTCAGAATGATATGGCAATCTTGGAGCTTTCCTCTATAGAACTCCAAAAGGCATGGCCATGGCAGTCGCCATGATAACACTAGTTTTTACAAAGGAGGAGGTATTCTTTTGTTGAATTTTGTGGTATAATATTCGCATATGAAATGGTTAAGAAAACCAGCATCTCTTTCTTGATGTTCTAAAGTGATGCCTGTGACATTCATCTATTGCATATGTTAACTAGCTCGCATTGGCTTTTTAATGACTCCAGATACCGTTAGAAGTGAAGATTAGAGAAGCTTGTGATGAGGGGGACCCCATAGTGTTATCCTCCCCTGATTCTGCAGCATCCAAAGCATATGGTGATGTTGCTCGAAAAGTTGTTCAGAAACTCAAAGAACAACCGGCCCGACCTGAAATTATACAGTGAGGAGATGCCCTTGCACTCCGCTCGTATGTGAGCTTGTTATTTATATTTTATAGCAGAGATATCAAGAGCAAGGGATATGGACGGTTTGTGCTGTCTTCACTGTGTCGCATAACTAGATTTGCTTTTTCCTGAAACCACTAACCATGGACGGATTGCACATGTTTACTTCTCTTCAACATCTTAATTGTTTTGAACACCTTGATTGTACAATAAGCAACAATAGTGCAGTGCCTCCAAAAAGTACGAGTTAAAAGTAAAGTGCCTCTGTTTCAAATCACTCATCATTGGCAGCACTCTTAAAATAATCCGCCAAGCCAATAGTGCTACTCTTGCGGTCTTGCCTTGAAATAGGTATTATCATCTTAGCAAATCTGTTTTGTTGCTATTTTTTTTTATAATTTTTAAAACCTTTGACTGGTACATTGAAAAGAATGGGGAGTAAAGTTATTACATTTTATTTAACAAAATGAGCAACAAACATTCTAATAAATTTTGTGAAGGGTATTATTCAAAAACCAATAGGTATCTAGAGGGAGCATGTGATCAGGTTTTGTTTCATCTTTCACCTATATTTGGCCAAGAATGAATCGGACACCTATTATTCTGAAGGACTGAAGGGTCGCTAGATTTGGCTCACTCGTTGGGATATTGTTCAAGATAGTGAATATCCTATTAAGACGAATGGAGGGTTCTTCAATAGGTCACCAACATTTACCGGAGCAACAGGGGGAATTTTGAATGGATGGAATTAGAAGGGTAGAAAGTGAAATTGGAAATTGAACCCAAAATTAGTGTGTTTGGTATCATAAAACCCACTTCCAAGGAACCAAAAAATGCTAGAATCTCCACACGAGAACCCAGTTCTAGTTCCATGGAACTGGGTCTCTAACCCTTTTGCCCCTCTCATCCACCATCTGCTCTTCGATCTGGCATGACACAAGTAGCGACGAAGGAGGGGACAGAAGTTAGTGATCTCCTTCTTCTCCGACAATGAAGACAATGGCTAAGGTAACAAAGGACAAGGACAGCAACAACGACAGGGGTCTTCAATTTCAGATCATTGGTCCAGTTCCTTCGTCGGAGGTGTTCAATCTACAACGGCAACAGAGGTAGGTGATCTGCAACAGCAACAAGGATGGTGATCTACGACAAGAGAGCGATTTGCAAAGAGAGTTTTTTTTTTTTGGTTAAAAGTATTTTAGTATTTTCATATTAAAATTAATATTTTAATTAAAATTCATGTTATACTTTTATAGTTATATCAAACACATTTTACAACTTCTTCCACTTCCATACCAAACGGGACATATAAGTAGCACTCCATGGCAGAGCAACCAGAAGGCGAAGCTCCCCACCCTGCACCGACTCTGTTGCACACCTCTCCTGTTATCCTACCCTTTCTTTAATCCGCCATACCGTCCCAAACTCTGCGCTCCCAATCTCGAACACAATGGATCTCACAGCAACACGAATATTTTAAACAGGAAAAACTTGTTAAAAATTACCAAATAAAACCCTACCAAATAATCTCCTTCTGAACCCTACGCAGTGTCATGTACCAATCATAATACAACATAAACCTATGGGGTAAAGGACAGAATCCCGAGTCTAATTAGATACCCCGCTCCAATTAAAAACTCAACGGTGTTTACCAAAACAAAAGCTTCCCCTCAATTACAATTTAATGCAACGTTCTCAATAGCCATAATTGGTGCCGTATACAGGACCATAATCAGCAGCAGGCGCGTGGCCTGTATGGCCACCAGCGCTTGAGGGTGGAGATGCATAAACAGGAGCATTAGCAGGATACGAATTGTAGCCTTGCCCAACTGATCCCCCCATTTGATCCTGTGCCGTGCTTGCAGCTTCAGCCATGAAGTTCTGTACATTAAAATAAATAAATAAATAAAAGATTGCAAATGATTTCATATCCACAAAGCCCTAAAGCGACACAAACGCAATGCAGCAGACGGCATCAAAATTGAAACAAGATGATACACGCCATCTACTGTTGTACTGTGCCAGCACTTCCAAGCAGCTACTAACTGTACTTTCTTTTTCCCAGATACACTTACAATATTTCATAATCTTTAATAACAAAATGTTTATGTTTGTGCAGTGCCAGCTCGCATCAGAATGTTAGTCACAATCACAATTCACAGCAAACACAGCCAATGTGCCAGTTCGCCTTCGTTTAAAAACAAAAAAAAAAACACTTTTGCAAATTACAGGAAAAAACCCCTCACAAATTTAACTAGTCCAACACAAAATCACTTAAAATAAGTGAAAAAGAAACAAGCAAAATAGATGGTAGAACCAGAAATTTTTCCTTGAAGATAATCATATACCTGGACCAGCTGTTGAGCAGTCTGTATTTGTGAAGCAGTCCCACTTATTTCAACAGTCATCTCCCCTGGCACACCCCTTGTCTCCTGAATTGTAATACTTGCTCCACTAGCACGACGAATGTAGCTGATGTTTGCACCAGATGTTCCAATAACTGCATCTGCATAGGACAGAGGAATTTGCATATGCTGTGTAACCTACAAGATGGAAAGGGAAAGATACATTAAATCAAGATAAATCAAACATGTATCAGAATTAATAATGTTATGCTGTAAATTTTTTAGTTATGAATAATTAAAAAACCTTAGTCACAACAGATTGTTGTGGTTGCGCACTGGATACCATAGAAGCATCCCTTCCATAAGCCGGTGGTCCCTGATGAAGGTGCTTGTCAATAGGAGGCAGATCAGCAGGTGGATAATAGTTATCATAGTGATGTGAAGGTGGCATATATTGAGGGTTAGGAGCAAATGGAGGTCCACCAGGTGCGGGAGCTGGAAATCCTTGAGGAGGAGGCCCCCATGGCTGGTGTGGTGGCACATTCTGGTTGGCTCGAACATCTGGCGATTGCATCTGATGAAGAAGACGAACAATTATGCAGAGTGAATACAGCATCCCCAAAAAAAGCCCAAGATAGCTTCACCTCAGATAAACAAATATAGATAAGTCCAATAAAAACCATAGAGAAGCCTGAATATCCTTCTGGAATGCTAATCCATATCGATAGCTTAACTAATTGATAGCTTAACCCATCCAGTTCCCGTTTCCAATTATGTTCTCAACAGAGAAAACAAACAAATAAATAAGCGCCAAAAATATCATCCCAAGATTCAAAGATCAAGCCAGGCTTTTGATTGCGAACATATTTTCAATTGTCAAAGTTATATAGGAGGTAAGTTGTTGAATGACAAAGTCCAGCATGCATATAATGGTCAGTTGTCAGCCGTTAGAATCTGTCATGCATATAGGTTGTTGATTCCTCCTTTCTCCTAAGTACTACTATCTAGAGGGAAGGAGGACTTCATCATTTTCTGCGATCACCTTCTATATTGTTCTGTTTGGGTGGGAAAAAATATCCATGTCGATAACATTAGACCAACAAATGGATCTGAGCCATTAATTACATTGGAATTATCTTCACTGTGACCACACATGACCACTATATGCATTATTTTAATAGAAAGGATCTTAAAACTAGCCTACGATCAGAATCTTATTTAATAAGAAATTAGTATGCAATCCATATGCATAAAGACATGTATATGATAAGCCTATAGTGCTTAAATCAGACCAACGCTTTCAAGAAATTATGATATGGGAAAGATAACTTGCCCACAAAAACTTCTACTATGCCTATTCACATGTTATATTGATTTCAACTTCAAAAATAACACTTACCTGTGTTTCAAATACTCCAACTATGCTTCGGTCTACCAAGAACTTTCTTAGATGAGTTGCAATAAGTTCAACTGCCTTGTGAACTCCAGCAGATTCACCTTGTATTTCAACCACGCTATCATCTCGCAGAGCAAAAACTGGCAAATGCTCTGTTGCAAATCAAACAGCTTTCAGGTACAGTAATAACAAATATCTAAGAATAATAAAAATTTTCCTTCAATACTCATGATGCACAAAAGGATATCCTAAATCATGCACCAGTACATTTGTACAATAACAAAAGCTGATTTAACAATTAGATTGACTAATTCACAAGAACCACATATCCAACTTTCAAATACAGAATAGCAGTGTGAAAATTTGGCAAATCGAGGTCCTATATCTAGCAATAATGCACACAATCACAATGATTGAATGCTATAGTTTAAATGATAAGCTTAAAAAGCCCCGTGAAAAGAAACTATCAACAAGACATATTGCCAGATAAAGCATTGTTTCTTTGTACAGTAGAAAATGCATGTAAGCACACCTGATCCAAGGACTCTTATGGTACAACCAGATGTATCTTGAATGGATTTTATGGTAGACCCCTGCTTGCCAATCAAGCTTCCTGCTTGAGTATCAGCAACAAGAAGTCTTGTAACAACTGAGCGCCCCGCAACAGATGTGCTATCTGCAGGATCACGGTCAACATTGACAATTTGTTTATGAACCCTTAACAGGCCATCCACAGCGGGTGGTATGGTGCGATCTGGCTCTTCTTTTGCAGATACCATAACCTTTTAAAAGCATCAAAGGAACTAATCAGAAACACAGCATGGAGCAGTTTTCAAATACAAAAACAGATCCGCTTTCAACTTTCTATCATACTCACTAAATCTATTTCACTCATCAATTATTTCATTTAAACATCAGGAGAACGTAATTGTTCATCAAAGTTGACACTTGAATAAAAAATAGTTTGAGTTTTGAATTTATTCCCAATTCGTTGGACCCATGAATCACCTGTTCAATTGATTAGGAATAATTTGCATTCTGACAAACTCATAAGAGGTCAAGATGATTCAGATGTTAACTTTCATTAGTAATCCTACATCTTAAAAGAGTAATCTGATATTTCTAGGGATCGCTCTTGTGATTCAAAGAATCTAGATGTATTTCAAATTTATATAATTTATCGACACAATCTCATGCATTAATCTGAAAGTTTCCGTTTAGTATATGTTAATCAAATTTCAGTTGGCTTCTCTTTTTTTCGTCCCTTTGTTGTTGTTTTACCATCTCAATGATGTTAAGCGTTGTTTCTAGGGAATATTTTCAGGGAGTGTGGCAAGACACCAGTCGACCAAGTTCTGAAGTTACCAGGAATAAGTGAAAGCTTGTTGCTACCAAAATCTGCACAAACTATTCTGAATGTTTAACACAAAAACAACGTTTCAGCACTTGTATATGCTCATTGCTGTTTCCCTGCAACTTCAACCTTGGCACTTCAGTTTGAAGCCACTTTGGTCATTCATATTTGCTGACCACCTGCACACATCGATTTTGGTTATCGGGACAAAAGACATCCTTTTTATAAATATTAGCTGTTATAGTATTTATCGTTTCTTGTGTTAAGCTTGATTATTTAAAGGTTTCACTTCCTCGACAATTGTTGTTTTTTAAGTAAAATTCTTTGATAACAATATTAATATGTGTGAACGTTTTATAATAAATAAATCAGCACGCCCATTAAGTTGCAATTTCAAATGAGTTGTATGACGTTTATTTGACCAAGTAGAAGTTTTCCATATTGAAGTGAAGGTCCCCAAATACAACTTGACAAGACCTAGTTATGTTCCCACTATTGCACTATCATGAATAATAAGATATAAAATTCCGACCTATGCAATACCAACAGAGTTTCACCATTAATATCATTTTTACAGCACACAATTTCACACAATTAAAAAGCAAAATGAAAGGAAGGAAGGACGGAAGTGATAGGGAAAAATGATAAAGGCATGATTGCACCAAAAATAAAACACCAACAATGAGTCTTGTCCTAGGTAAGGTGAGCTATAACATTGGGCTCTGCCAACAACTAATTCTTTAGATATATCCTTCATGCCAAAAATAAAGCACCAGATACAATCAAATTCTAAAACTGGACAACGTCACAACACTTTCCAAGAATTCACGGGAATCAACATTCACAATGCACACACGAAGGGAGATACATGCAAATTTATTCCACACAAGATAAAAATAGAAAGGGCTAACTGTGACTCACTGCTCTTTCTGATGTTCCAGGGGGACCATCAAGTATTTTAATACGAGCTTTTGTCTCTTCAGTAATTTTCTTAATAAATTCCCCCTTGCGGCCAATAATACTGCCAACCTTCTGGACAGGAACCAACATTCTGAATACGTTCTCTCCAGGCCACCCTGGCCACCGTTTTATTTCGGTTCCTTTTGACTCTAACTCATCTTCCTGCTTCTGAGAATCAAAGCTCTCAGGTATATCTCCTACATCATGATGTTCATCAATATGCTTTTGTGGAGATTCAGAACTTTTGGGCAAATCTCCAGCATCAAGTTCATCCAAATGATTGTCTGGAGGATTGTATTCCTCAACTACATTGCCTGCATCATCTTCTACAGACTCTTCTTCAGGAAATCCGGTATTATCAATCACTCCTGTATCATGTTCATCAGAATGATTTTCTGGAAAATTGGGGTTCTCAGGCACATAGCCCGCATCCTGTCCATCATAGCCTTCCCCAGACATTCCAACTACAATTACTGTCAATTTGGTAATATAAAACAAATTGTTAGTACAAAATAAATTTAAAAGAATAATAATGACAACAAAGAAATTGAAGAATGTAGGATAATTGCTTATTGCTTATTCAACCCTTCGTGATGATAAGGAATAGAAAACAAATTCACTAAACATTTTTAGAACCCAAATTTTCAAAAGTTTCCAATGACTCAAAACCGTGACGAGCAAAACGATTAGAATCACTGTTAACACTTCAAATTACCAAGCCGCGCACGTCCCTCTTCAATCCTACGGAAGCAAACCGCCCAGCCACAACCAAAGGGAGAGGAAATAAAAAATAGAACCCAACATTAATCCAGTAAGAGATCCGTAGTTCTTCGTTTGATTAAATAAGAAAACAAACACAGTGGAGCAAAATAGAGGCATTAAACCTCGAATTCTCGCCGCAATTTCGAAGACTACGCATGACTGCAACTCTGAAGACTGGCACACCCGAAAATCTTGACTCGCAAATAAAATATAAGTGATTTTTAAAAAAAATTCGAACACGAAAGAAGCCCGTAAAAAACGTTTATGTATGAGAAAGTAGAAACCCTAGAATGAACTCAAATCAGATAAAAATTACATGAATAGGAAAGAGAGAAGATGGAGAATGAATGTACAAGCCAGGGTTATTGAGTGTTGAGTGTAGCTTGCTTTTCAAACTTACCGGGATTCGACGTCGTCGGTGCGCGAAAGGTTAAATGGTTTTTGGATATGGAGGCTATCAACCAAGCAGAGTTAGGTTTTGCAAGGATGAGAGCGCACTGTCTATTTTATCTGTAATATATATATATATATATGTGTGTGTGTGTGTATGTATGTATGTATGTATGTATACGTATGTTGGCAAAATCTATATATATATATATATATAAATTGAAGTTCAATATATTTTTTCTTTTTTAATTTCGGTCCATTATTTACTTCATATTATGTAATTTAATTTATGTAGGGGTTTCGAAAATGTACCCTTTTTACTTTTAATTAAATTGTCATTTTATTGCCAAAAAAAAAACAAGAGGTTTGGTTGAACACAACTTCAAAAAATTGGTGAAAAGTTTTTATGTAAAAAATTTAAGGTATCCTACTAGTACTTTCTAACTATAAAAATATATCAGATTATTCAAATCAATGAAAATATATCAGATTAGTCTTTCTCCCTGATTTTTAAAAAATAAACTGAAAATATTAATTTTTATTCACGCATGCAATATAGCAGGCGAAATTACAAGCTCTAATTATCATCAAAAACAAATGAATATGTATTTATATACTAATATGTATTAAATATCAATCAATATTAGTTAGCTAATTAAATGTATTAAATATTAACTAATAATAATATTAATACATCATGCTTAAGGCATAAATGATACAATTATTTTAACCTTAGTGTAATATACATGGGAAAAAACATTTGGTTCTAGATTGTTTTGATAGGGGAGGGCATCCCCTAGTAGAGGAGGGGATCCAAATTCTTTGGTGCAACGTAGGGGAAAGAACAAAAGGATAAACAGCTGCTAGAAGCCTTGAACTATGGAAGCAAGCTAGACGGAGCTCATGGAAGAAAAACGAGAGAGAGACGTATCAAAGAGCTTATTTAACTAATAGTGTTTGGATACAACAGAATGAGTTACTCCCTCGTAATACAGCAAACCAATATTTGAATATACACTACAAGGGTTACAGTCACTTAAATCTAACAATGCCTCGAATATTGTTAGAATGATGAATTAGTTGAAGTGATTAGTGTTCATGACCCAAAAGTCTATGTAAAGAGTCATAATGTAATGATTTGAATGTGGGATTGTGCAGTCCTCACCAATGTAAAAAAGAGGTTAACAGAGCTCTCGCTCAAGAGGGAGGGCAACATGGGTATTCCTCAATCAATCTCTAAAAGTTTAGGGTTTAGTAATCATCCTTAAAATGGTAGACTCATCTTTTGTAAACAATATTCTGTGACTAATGAAATGTTTTCCTAATTTGTTTACATGGTATCATCAGCCATATTTGATCCACTTGAAGCCCAATCAGTCGGGCCCAATTTGTTTGTGAAAGCAGCAATCCAAGAAACACTAAGCATGTGTTGCCCACAAAGCAAGTGTTGAGACCAGTGGTGGACCACCGTACTTACCATCTATTGGAGCTCCCCAGCAAGATTGCCTCCATCATAGCTCTATAACAAGATTATAGAGCTTTTGAGAACTAATGAAGGAATAACTATAGAAAGAGAAGTATTTCAATCCAAGAGATTGGGGATAAAGAAGGAGAGCAGCCTAAAAGAGAATAATCTGATGATAAACGAGAATGAAGAATGGCACTGCAAGAGATCAAACTACTTCGAAAAGCAGAGGGTAGAGCCGGTAAATGGGCTGACCAAATGGTGCAGGATAGGAAAACCCCAGTTCGAGTCCTCTAGCCCGCCATTTTTTTTTATTTTTTTATTATATACTTATAAATTTTATTAAATATAAATATTTACAAAAATAATTAATATGAAGTTAATTAGCTTACAAAAATATCTTCGAAATAAATGTTTATATATTATTTAGCAATCATAATCTATTTAATAAATTTTATCTATTTCAATCCTAAACATTTTTTAAAAAATATTCATTTTGATACATAAATAACAATAAGATGAAAAAAAATATATACAATCATATGTTATATAGTTTATGAACATTTAACATTGTAAAAAATTTATTTAAAAATACAAAAAAAATAACCAGCCCGCCAACCCACAGGTTATGCGGGTCGGGCTCATGCAGTCCGCATTTTGGCAACCGCCCCAACTTGCAAGTTAGGCTTGTTTTCCTAGCTCTAGTAGGGAGAGGAAATTTGGGATTCCTACGAACACTAGTTTAACAATGTAGAATGGAACCATCGCAAGTTTAGCTACAAAAGCCCCCAACAAGAATGACAGTGACGATGGTGATAAAGACGACCTTGTTCTTTAGGATACCTTTGCTCAAGAGACCCCAACATGGTCAGTTATGTCGAGCAAGAATTGGCCAAGAAGAGGGGTAGGAATATTAACAAATTGGATCAAGTTGAGAGTGAATTGAAACTTGAAGTTGACAAAGAACAAGACGGATGGAAGTGGATCGCAAGCCGCCATTTCTTCACATGGAAATCATCGCCAACATTTGTAAGCATCTTCAGGTGAAATGCCTAATGCAATTTCAATTTGTGTGTAAAGATCGGAAAGATTTGATTAGAACCCCTTATTTCATCCAAGAACATCTAAACCACTCCACTCATCATAACCCTTCCCTACTAGTGGAGTTATGTTTTGGCCTGGTCCAAATTATAGGGTGGATAGAGTTGTCAATACGAAAGTTTCATTTGACTTGGCAACAGGAGTGGTGTCCCATATATTACTCAAAAAATTATGATGCGTGCCTGCATTTTTACACGCCGAGATTCATAGTAAGTTCTACCACGGATTCTACAAGCTTTACCTTTGGCCTCTGTTTCACTACATCTGGCTTATTCTAGACGACGCCACATCAATTCCAAAATAGTGATTAATAAGGCCCATCTTGTATGCTGTTTGCAGCAGTTGTGTTTTGAAAGTAAGGAGAAGGCAAGGAGACTTATGTATCGTGTATCATGGTTGCAATAAGAATTGTTCGTGAAATAAAAGCACAAAGAAGCTGCCTATTGGGATTGGAGGGCACAACGGAAGACCAAAATTTTTCCAATTCCTTCTAAGGTTCTGTTGAAGTCTTTTAAATCATGTAGTTAAGAAGCATACCTTTCTTAAAGCATTTTCTTTTCTTCTCTTGTTTAGTTTCAAAAAGACCATAGCTACGATCAATTTCCTCTACTAGGATCCACACGAATGGTGTTTCCAACACGAACGTGTGCTAGAGCCTTTATGTTTAATTCTTGAATCTCCTTCTCACTCTCGATGTTTCTCACAAGTTTCTAATTTGTGTTTTTTTTTTTGTGATCATCATCATCTTATGGAGAGCTTTGACTATCTATTTATATACATCCAAAGCTTATCCTTTTGAATCTCAAAATCTATCTTTTATCTATTTCAAAAGTCAAAATACTATCAGCAACTTTAAATCCGATAAATTAAATAAAGATGGTTTTATCTATATATATCCAACTGATATAATTTAACCAATTTATTTAATTTGGGTAAGGAGTTAAACGAGGATAATGTTTAATTTATCTCTATAAATTAAATAAGATACGATATTAAGATAGACCAAGATTTAATATATCTGTACAGCTATATTAAATTCAAAATCTTATCTTTTAAATCAAGATTTAATTTATCTTCATAAATTAAATTCAATATTTATTCTATATTTATTATGTATATGATATATTTACATATCAATATATGCAATATATATACACAAAAATATATATTATATATATAAAAATGAATTTTAATACGCGCGCACACACACACATATGTATATCCTCTAAAAAATGTTCATTAAATCTTGATTCAATGAATCTTGATGATTCAGCTCTTATTGGGCCATCTTGTATGGGACCTTGTAGGTATATAGAAGCTAGCAATGGACCAGTGATTATACTAGCTCACAAATCGCAAGCTCCTTCTAGCAAGACATTACAACTGCACAATTCACATGAGGATATGTAAACCGATACGAATTATCATACAACTACATAACGTCACCTTTGTCACATGCTATTCCTGTCAATGATGAGGCATGTAGATTGTCATCTTCATATTCTCGACCATTTCTTTCTCGATTCCTGAGTAGTCCGATTTAAGAGATTAAACTACCTTTTCATCACAGTATAGCCATACATTTCTCAAACTCACTCATTGAGAAGGCCTAGCAATATTTCTCTATTAATATGAGGGACGAATCCTATTTTGACAATTCACACTCCTCTGCATGGAGTCCACAAAACCCGAACATAGCCTTTATCATTACTCGGTCAAAAGTGATTTTTGATTAGGTTAAAGCTGAGTGACTCTCATGTAGGAATTCATGATGATCTTAAGTCAAATGGCACAGTGATGTAATCGTTTGTGAGACAAGCCCATGATGCGAATCCATGTAACTATCTCACAGCGGGTCGGTCTAGCACCTTATATTGCTACAAGTGCCTATGACTTTGACAAGTATCTCCATTCATTTCGAAGTCATAATAGCTTTATTTCATTTTGCTACAGCAAAGATAATCGACCATGAACATTTAGGATAATCACTATGATTTATCTAAGAACAATTTATTATAACAAAACATGCAAAGATTATGATAATGAAAAATGAACAATTCATTAATTAAAATACTCAAAATACAATGATAAACTCTAGCACATATGATAGAGATTGAGGTGTTGCAGCAGCTTGGGGGCAGTTCGTTGTGTAAAAATACGAAACTGGTTTGACTATCATAATCATATATCTGTATTGTGTTTGAGAAATTTGGACCAAGCTTATACGATATTCTTAAAAAAAAAAACAATTATCGCTCATTTCCCAATGATTTTGTTCTCGAGATTGGCATTGGAATTTGTAGCATTCATGCACGATATGCTCATGAACCATACTGACTTGAAGCCAAAAAAACATTCTTCTAGTTTCATCGAAGTATGTCCTAGTTTCATCAGACTACGTTAAAGTTCCCGACTACAGGAGCTCTTCCTAGGTTTTGATAACAAGGAATTGGAATACATATGGCCCCTATTTTGATGTACAGGAAAAAAAGCTATGAGGCAACGTTGCTGCTCCAGTAATCTCTGACGATCACATGCGTTCACAAAGCTGCAAAACACCATGTTTGGTTTGGTGAAGTTTATGCTCGCAGCAATTGTTGACGATTAGCATAGGTAAGAGTATTAGGAAGAAACCTCTGTATCCTTGTGTAAATCAAAATTGTACGGTTTAACTTACTTTATTTCTTTGTAGAATATGTTTGACAAAGTTTTTAGAAAATAATTTATGTATTGATTGTGTGAAATAGTTTTTGAGAGTATAATAGATTTTAAGAAAAAAGTGATTGTGAAAAAAATGAATATATTTAGATAGTTGATACCAGAATATATTCTAGAATGTAAAATGATCAAAAAGAACATAAAGTAATTATTAAATTATTTTTTGCATTTTATCATTAAAATTACATTGAATTTTTTTTACAAGTGTACCATTTATGCATATGTAAGCTCAAAATATCATTTCATAATAAAAAATGCGAATAAATTTTATTATAAATAATTTTAAATAATTATTTGTATTTACTTAAAATATGTAAAATAGTAAGTAAATATATTTTTTGGTAAATAGAAACTGAATGTTATAAAATTTAAGATATATTTTTTATTATAGATACTAAATATTGTAGATTGCATGAAACTAGATGGTTATTTAAATATCACGGGTATGGTTAAAAATATAAAACTAATCATCAATCAACTTATAAAATTTAATATTAACATCAATAAAATATTCAAATAGCCAATTCTAGGAATTATTTTTCAGACCTTGCAGGACGGCTTTTTTCCAAGATTAATTTAATTAAACAAGGATAACTAGAATCTCTCGTAGAGTCAATTTTCTTGGCATGAAAGTGAGGTTAAAAAAAAGAAGAAGGACCTATTATAGTCAAATCAAATCACCATCAGCTTGGAGAAAAGCAGAGGGGCAGCTGGAGTAAAGTTCACGGGGTCAAAGAAAAGCAGAGGGACCCACAAGTATAAGCTCAAACGGTCAGCTTTTTACTTAAACCATGGTTTTAAATCCTTCAAAGTGTTTTTTTTTTAATAAAAGGAAGTCATGTTCTGCAACCCAATTCCCCAAACCATGGTTTGGGTTAGAAGTACTTTTTTTTTTGGGTTGCACCTAGAGGTAAGATGTGTCAACTTGAATGGAGTGTTAGAAAGATGTGTTAGTTGAGGTGATTAGTTTCTGTTGGCAAGTTAATCACTTAGTTAGTTAATAATCTAAAAGCCTATATAAAAGACAATAGTGTAATGATTTAAGTGTGGGATTGTATAGTCCTCCTCACTATAAAGAGATGGGTTAACATGGATCATCTTTATAGAGAAAAGGTAACATGGGTATTTCTCAATGAGTCCCTAATAGCTCGTTTGGTTCACGGAATTCATGAGAACGTCATGAAATGTAATGGGTGGGAATATAATGCAATGAAATAATGATTACATAAAATATGTTTGGTATGTTATTAGGAATCATGAAATGAAATTCATATTTTATCTGAAAAGATAAAAAAAAATATGAGATAAACTTTTTAATTATATTAATACTAACAATAATGTATATAAATGTCTAAATATTGATTTATGAAAGGTACAAGGTACCCATATATATTAATTCATACAAGCTATATAACCTGATTTGATGTAATTCGTAGTAATCAGGATTACATCCAATTATATTACTATATCACCAAACAATGTAGTTAATAAAATGCATCAAAATTATATGTAATCTTTTTTCATGTAATTGAATCAAACGGGTCATAAAAGTTTAGGGTCTATTAATCATCCTTATAAAGGTAGATTCATCTCTTGTAAACAATATTTTGTGATTAATGAAATGCTTTATTGATTTGTTTACAAAGATGACTGCATCCCATAGAATAATCACCATACTTACGGGAAAAAACCCCGGGGGGGTTTTGATTTTTTATATTTAAAAAATACTTTGCAAACTCCTTGTTGAAAAATTGCTTTAAAAAAAAGTTGTAGATTATGCTAATTTGAAATAACCTTAGTTTAAGAAAATCAGTCAATTGAAGTGGTTAACAACAATTAACAGTGGTGATGGCCTACGATGATAATCAAATAATCAATCATAGCTAACAATAGTTGCCAGTTAAGGTAGCCAATGGTGGTGGCCGGCGTTTTTGACAACTATGACTGGTGGTAGTGGTTGACGATGGGCAACCAACGGCGTTGGCCGAGCAGTGGATAACTGTGGTAGCCGATAGCGGTTATTCGGCAATGATCAGTGGTGGTTAATTGGTGGCAGCAGACACTGATAATCAATAGTGATGACCAACGGTGACCGTTGGTGGGGATCGACGATGACCACTAGTGGCTATCATTGGAGATTGGGATTGGTGGTGGCCATCACTTCTAATAATTGAGTATTATTACCTCTTAACCTTGTGAGAGGGTGGTTAATTTTGGTATGACGATGAATGAAAAAATTAAATAAATCATTTAATTATAATATATATTATAAAATTTTTATATATATCATTAAATGAAATATCAATTTATAAATTAGTTAAATTAATTTAAAGATAATAATAAATATATTAATTAAATAATTTTTTTTGTTTTTAATAAAAATTAACTAACTCTTATATCAAGTATTAAAGATAGCATAATATATTGTAAAAATTTTAAAAGAAATTGAAAACAACTCTAATGTATTTCTATTTCCTTATTTTTAAAAACAAAAATGGAACAATTTTCGAAATTACTTAAATGCAAAACGCTTATCTACACATGACTGACTCCATACATAGCATTCTCAAGAGTGAGTGTATTTAGTATTTACAGTGAGTTTTTCCAGGATGTAAGAAGCTAACTCATTGCATTTACTCTCACATTGTCAATTTATTTCTCCTCATCACACCCTTTTTCATTGGACGGGTTTTCAAATATCGGTAAATCTGATGTGATAGGTCAAATACAACATGATTCAAGAATCATGATCCACGTAGCAACCTTTCTTTGCATGTAGCCTGGCTCTTGCTCTCTCACTCCAGCTGTTCGATGAAAGTCCAAAGAGAAATCATTAGTTAGTTATGCAACACATCAGAAGAGCAAAAAAGTTTCAAGTTTCCCCAACAAAACGTGGATTTTTTCGGAGGATTGATCCAAAATGTCAAATCGCAGGGTTGCCCAGCACCGTCCTTGACGAGATCATTTGAAATTATCCACAAGCCAAGAGTCAACATCAAGCTGATCAAGCAGTGCCTCATTTCAGTCAAATATCCCAGCTAGAAGCTATCTGCTTGTTCTTCGGTGGGTGAGGCAGAGACTTCGTGCTCTTTTGTTCTGTTATGTCTTCTCTCATCTGCTAAGGAACACCGAGTAATTTAAACTTTTGCCATTGAATTGTTTTCAATCATTTTCGTGCGCAGATCTTCTTCAATTAGTGGAATTAGAATATACCTGGAGTGTACATCTTCTTGAGGGAATCCTTGAGGTCTTTTTTTAATATCCCTGAACCTGAACTAATCTTCTTTACCCTTTTATTTTCTTAAGATTGCGATGCAATTTTTTTTTGGCATTAAATGAAGACAGGAGATGCAGCCTGTCAAAAACACAATCTGTGCAGGTAAAATTCTTTCATAACTTCTTGTAGCATGGCCAAGAAAGTGAAGGAACCTTACAATCCAGGTTTAGATTGATTAGGCATTAGCGAAAGCATATAAGATCTAACCTAGAAGGTGACAAGTATATTGAGAGCTTCTTTAACGAGTGCACAAGCAAGAAAACATGAGGATAGATGTCATGAGGCTCGCTTCGGGAGGGTTGCCTTGAATGAGGAGCCTTATAAGACTTTAAATTCTTTAACTCCAACAGCTAACATTTGGGATATGATTTTTTCTGAAAACCTGTACTTGTTACCATATACTTGTTGATTGTTGAAATGGCTGTTAATGGGAAATATTTTAATTTGATGGTGTAAGCTTGAACGTTTCTAAAATGAAAGCCATCTATTTACCCCATCAAAGATAGATGGTTAAAAGACAATCAGTCGGCACTGTGAAGGTTTCACCATTTGGAAAAAATGTGAATGATAATGATACAGCAATTCAGCCAGGGGGACCCCTGTGCTTGGGTGTATTTTGCTGGGAAACAAAAAAATATTGCCCATGTAATGATGACAACCCGCCTAACCCTAGGAAGTTCTACAAGCAAGAGGAAATATATTCCTCCAGAAATTTCAAAGAGGATCATGTACTCCTTTGTAGGATTGCTTTCAATTATTGTCTATTCATCCCTAATTTAAAATTCAAGACAATTTTATTTTAACGTAGATGGAGATGTGGGAACAGAGTTGTGTAACCAAAAGGCATTTTGACTTTAAGTTGGCCTTAATATATAAAGCATATCTTAATTGGCTTTGTGGTTCATGATTCCCCACATCGTTTGTTCTGCTCTGTATTTAGATTTATATATTGCTCTTGGAAGTTGTATCAAGCAAACTCTATTGTGCTGGCTTTTCCGGACAACTGCAGGACCCCCTAAAATCTTATTTTGAGGTTGAAAATGTTATCAAACTAGCATTATTCTAACATGTGTTATCCTTCACATTATTTCTGGGCCAGACAGGTTTTTGGCCCTATTTCGGACATGTCTATGATATATTGAACAACTCTGGCTTTCGGATAACGAACTTGATGGTGGAAATTCACCATGACCCGCATCCACATGAATATGAACGTACGTCTTGACCTTAGCTGGATTCACATGTATCATATTTTCTGGCTTATCTGGTCCATCTCTTGCTTTGCCTTCAAGGTATTGCATTTAACAAATTGTCTCAATTCACAAAATGAAATAGGAGGAATTACTATAAAATCCTATACAAGAGAATTAATATCAGAAAGGTCCCATTGACAACTCAAGTTACTCGCATTAACAACTTCTTAAGACCTTTCTGATATTAATTCTCTTCCATGGGATTTTATAATAATTCCCCCAATGAAATATAGTCCCTAGGGAGGCATCTTGGAGAAAACCGGAATAAAGTGAAATACGGTGTTGACTTTAGTTCTAGTATAAAATTTCAATTCACTTTATTTCTCAATTTTATAATTTTTTTCTTTAAACTATCCCCATTAATTACATACATTAAAGAGTTTTTATCTGAGAGTGGTTATAATGAAAAATAGTATTTTACAAAAACCTAACTCATATTTATTACAAATAACTATCCTAATTTTTTTAATATGCCCAAATTAATTATCTAACTCTTATGGAGCTAATATAAAACATTGATCATTTCGGTGCAATTTTGTTTTGGGTTGAAGTTACAGTAGAAGTTCTAAACAGTGAATTCGAAATGGACAGATGGCTGAGATCTGATGTCTGAAAACTGGGTTCTATTAATAACAAGAATGCTCATGCAATCAGAGAAGAATTAATTAGAAAGGTTATACCTTGAAGGAAAAATAAAATTCAATGGGCGAGATTCTCTGGGAGCTAATTGGAGAATATTGTTAGGAGCCAAAGGTGAAAAAACATGTGAGGTGACTGATAAAAAAAGCATGGAACAATGTGCTGTTCATACTTTTTGAGAAGGCAACTTTGCTCAGTGAAAGAATTCGAATTTGCTTTTTATTATATATGTTACATCTAGAATATGGTTATATGGGCATGTGAATGAAAGCAGGCTGCGATGACTCACAGCAATTGCAC
The DNA here is from genome assembly GCA_006871305.1 of Vachellia collinsii. NCBI lineage: Eukaryota > Viridiplantae > Streptophyta > Magnoliopsida > Fabales > Fabaceae > Vachellia > Vachellia collinsii. The sequence goes on from QFDD01001150.1 coordinate 32,312, forward strand.
GGAAGAGTGGATTGTAGTTGTAATGCTAAGCTTTCCAACTTTTGTTTCACTTTTCTTTCCCTTTCTTCTCTTTACATGTATGCCTAAATACCTTTAAACACTCTTTCTGTGTGTTAAGCTTTACAATTCAAGGTTGGAATATCGCTCCATAATATGTGACATCATATTAGTGATGGATCACCACCACCATTTTCTCTTTACCATACTTGAGAGAAATGGGAATAAACGCAAGGTCAGAGACATTGATACAAACGATCTTTGCCTCTAAACTACACAAAACCATAAAATAAGTGTCTGCAGCTATCTTCATTTTCAGTAGTACATGTTAGTATTAGCTGATCCTAAGTCTTGTATAAATATTTAATCTATGCAGGGCTTGGTCAAGATTTTTGGCTTTGCTACCTAACATCAAACACGACAAATTAGGTATTGACAGAGAAATTACAAAAAAGCGGGTCGGGTCCCTATGTTGGAAGAAAATTGTTGAAGGTGAGTAAAGGAACCTGTAGGGGTTGGGGTTGACCTGACTATCGATAGCGTTCTGTTCTTGGATTGATAACACAGAGAGTAAAACGATGAGAAAGTTTTTTTTTACTTGCACAGATGGCAAAACCAATATATTATTTTTTTGTTGTGACTAAAGCCCTACGTGGGAAAAGCAAATTAAAAATAGTGTAGAAAGTGGACCAAAAAATCTTGTGACCCGAGAAAGAATCTCATTTGAAACTTGTATATAAAGGCCCCTATGAAAAGTAATGCATGGCCATATCAAAAACTTCAGTCCCCCCCCCCTCTCTCACCCTGTCTGTCACATAAGCATGAAAAGTTGAGGGGAATGTCGTCTGGTTCGAGATCATTCATGAAACTCTCATGCATAGCTTCTCTGAGTGATTTCGGACCAGGCTTCATTCCCCTCAGCCACCAAGCACGCCCAGTTCTCTTCCGGTGTACGGATGATATATAAGCATTAGAAATATGACTATCTTCTTGTTCTGCTGCAAACCAGATCCTCGGATAATTGAAGACCGTAAGTGGATAGTGCAAAAAGAGTGGGCGATTAAGAACAACAATGAAAGATTAATTCGCAGCTGGATCATATTCGAAGCGGGTATGACTCAAACTCATCAAATATTCTCACTTTTGCATTGTTTTCTCACCAACAAGCTTATCTGTCTTGGGGTTAGTTTATTGCCTTTGGGACCTGAACCGGAATTTTCTGCTTCTGTGTATGTGTAGCTCTTGCATGTGTTCATTAGTTGGGCAGAAAAAATCTGTTTCAGAATTCATCATAACTTGTCCTTCGTTTATGCCAAGGTATTTCCGTCTTTAACCTTTGTTGGTCCACTTGAGCATCAAAAAACTAAAAACAACTAGGGAACCGTATTGTATTTGTGTGAACTCATTATTTCAAGTGGGTCAGGTCTGCTGGGAGGATGTCAAATCTTCGTGGAATATTTGGAGCCACACCTTGTGATTTTAAGCTAGCCATTAATGTAACTCAGAGTTAGAATTCTACTATAATTCAGTGCCAATGTTCATGAATCTGACAGCCATAAAAAGTTTCCCAGCAAAAAGCCACTTGATAGTAGATGACTAGATGTTAATGGAAGAGTCAGGTGTTGCTAGAGATCCAAGATTCAAATCCCGCTAGTGTTAAAAAAAAATGCCCTGAAAAATCAAGAAGGTTAATTATTTTCACATTACAAGGATTGGATGACCTTTTTTTAGTGCATAAAGACTGGGTCTATATATCTAATTTATAAACAAGTTTTGAGGGATAACTTCTTGTGAAAAAAGGTAGCATGGGGGTAAGAAGTTGGGGTCATTCAGTTCTTTGATTGGGCGCTCATGGGCAGAAAGTGTATGTTGATATTGGAGGAATATGATCCGAAGTACAATTATTATCTGTCACTTGGGCTTTGATACCAAATGACAATAAAGTACTGTTCACTCTAACATAAGTCTACGTGTCCTTCTCAGAAGTTACCTACCCAGGAAAAGAAGTCCACCTGAATTCCCAGCTTAATAAATTATTATTAGGTGTCCAAAGAAGTAAGAAGAGTGGAAAATAAAACAAGGGAAGGCATAGCCAATATATAGGAGTGGGGACAGTTTTGAAGGTGCATAGAATTTATTAAGTGAACCTAGATGTAACTGAGATTATCACATTTATTTGGTTAAGCTTGTTTGACACGTACCCAAATAGGACTTGGAAAATTAAGCACCCACCATCAGACATAAATATCAAAATGATGGGTTTCATTATTGGGATTGCCATCATTAAGCAGGACTACCTTTAATTAATACCTGATGTAGATACAATCAATAAGCTTAATAATTGAGAGTGACATGTCCCTCTTATCCAATCATCTGGCTCCGGATGAGACAGTCTCTTGAGGAAGCTGATATCAAAGTAGAAAAATGGAGAGACAATAATTACGATGTAATCCAAGTACCCACGTGTAGAAAGTTCTGTGGACTGATATGTAAATTAAAGACAGACAATTTATTATTTGAGTTAAAATCAGTAAAATGAGTTAGTTTTTCATAATACGATGAATTAGTTTGTACCTTTAGTAAGAAAGATATTCAAATTTAGTATATGAGATTAAGTTAAGCAACATAACTTACAATAAGAAGATATCTATATCTATTTAAAAAGAAAACATGAGAAACTGTTATAAAATGTCATGGACATTGAAGATGTGAAGGCCGCCATGCCACCAAACCTACGTATTTTACTTTTAAGAAATCGGGTCCAAGATGTGATGATTGCGTCCGAGAATAAGCCATTGGAGTTGTTACAGCTTTTTATGGTAGGTCCATGCTTCGTTTCGCATGCGTCGGTTTGTTGAATTCGTAACATGAAATCAAAGCACGCCACCGACCAAAATGCCCGCTTATGACTTAGTTAACTTTTGCCCCCCTTTCGTTTACATATCTACTGTATATAGCGTGAAATATACTATTTGGCACATGTCTAGGAAATGGTTAAATTTCTCCTGTTGTAAATAACCGATTTGTAGTTGAATCTTAGACATGAATGCTTGGAAAACGTAAGCCATCTCTCGACCATGCTCATAAACAGTGTAAGCTCCATACAAAAGATAGGCTGTTCCTTCTCTACTGTTTCTTCTAACCATATTGCAGAGTTCACACCACATGTTTCAATGCAAAGCCCTTGTGCAGGGTTAAAATCATTACTTGCAGTTTAAAGAATCAATGCGATCGATTTTTCTCTCTTATTTTTTGCCTGAATTATAAGATAAGCCTGTTTGTTGTCCATTATATATGGTGTATATGTTAGTTGGCTTCGTTACCAGGAGGAAAACTGCTTCACCTGTATCAGCTACTCATGTGTTCAAATAAAAGTCGCTCGCCATGGGGCGCAGAAGAATATAATATAGCAAAGTTCACAAAGAACAGGAGGTTCTTCACATGAACTCATGAACTCTCATTCTCTCATCTGTATTTCCTCCGGAAAGAAAACCATACTCCTTAGGTCATTAATCTAAGATCCAATTAGGGAATTCGTCTTGATCCAAAATCTAAGACTCATTCCTTTACTATTTTATTCTAAATTACCCCTATTAATACTCTGTTAACAATAATTAAATAATACACCATGTATTCTATAAAATGAAAGTATAAATTCATGTTCAGTCTAGGGCACAAAAGTAAACTCTCTTGCAATGATTGAAAATAAAGGGTTCACATCTAATTTTGTAGTAGAAGTTTTTGTCCAAGATATGTGTATCCAAATTGTTTTTATCTCAATATCACTCCAAAAAAGTTTAAAAAATAAGCAATGTTATCCTTAGCCATTAAAAATGTTAACAATCAATGATAGTCAACATTTTAATTGTTTAAAGAGCCTGTTTGAAAAACTGTTGAAAAAAATGATTTTTGATCAAAATGCATTTTAGAAAATAACTTTTGTTCAAAATACATTTTCACAAAATACATTTATATTTGGAAAAAATGTTGGAGAAGTGACTTTTGATGAAAAATTATTTAAAAAAGCATAAAGATCATTAATACATATATATTATTTTATATATTGTGATAAAATTAGGGAAAAATAAAATTGTAAAAAAATGGTATACAGGAAAATATATTTATATTACATACTATTGAAAAGTAAAATTGTTCAACTAATAATAATATTACATAATTAATTGGATCATAAAATCAGTACAATTTTATCTCTGATTATGTCACG
>QFDD01001151.1:0-27324 GCA_006871305.1 Vachellia collinsii
GCGCGCGTTCGCTTCGGTATTATGTTTCTTCTCAACACATTTGGTCTGGCAACCATATTCGTATTAAAATTTTGTGGAGTTAAATTGATGAAAGCACCTGGTCTAGCGTGTGTGTATATACCAAGAGCCCTCTTTTCACTTAGCCCTAAGTTGTACTCTTTCCTTTTGCACCTATTTGGTTTATGAAAAGAGGGAAAGATCCATCAGGATCTACTCTCTCTCTCCCCCTCTCTCTCGTTCTGGTCTTTCGTTTGTGTTTTTTTCCCCTTCTTTTAAGGTTTCTTTCTAGTGGTCATCTGTGTTTTATGTTAGTTGTGGAATGATATTATGCACTAGTTTTAATTTTTATGTTGCTTTCATTTCTTCTACTTATATATTATGCATGTAAGTTTTATGCTTGATCTTACATAGATACATACATATATATATAATACCACTTTGTTGTTGTCTATGCTGCTACTAAGTCTTTCGAAATTTGTTTGTATCCCTGGGTTACTAATTAATGACCACACATAATATTTAATAGGGTTTTGGCTTGTGGTTAGATAGGCCCTCTCCAAATCTCGAGGGGCAATCCATGATACCACTAAGCGAAATCCTCCAATTATTTTTTTTGGGCGGTAAAGTTTTTCATAATTTTTGACTTGTTTAATTTAATTGGTCCACACTTTTGAATCCATGCAACTTAATCTTTATAATTTTAATTTGATTATCCTTTAATATCTGAATTTTTACTCACTCTAACTTTGTGCTTTTAATTTTAAATATTTTATAATTTAATTCTTATATTTTAAAATTTTTTTAATTCTGTTGAAAACTTGAGGGTGAAGAATGTAAAATGGCATTGAGTAAAAACCCGGGCTAGACTGGTCAGGTTGACTCGAGAACTGGTCCAATTCGGTCATATCCGTAATCTGGATAACCCGAGGTAAACTTGTGATAACTCGAGTCAGGTTAATATTTTTTTAAAAAAGTCTGATTTTTTTTATTTTAAGTTTTAGTAAACTTATATTACTCTTAATTGAATTTATTTGTTTAGTTTGTCATCATACCAATAATTTCTAACTTTTATGTTTTGGATTACTAAATCAAACTACTGCTAACTATGAGTGCTTATGTTTTAGTGCTTCATTATTTTGTTATTTTGGAGTTTTTGAAGGATTTTAATAATAAACTTATATTCTCAATATTATATTTTATTTTTGTTACAATCAAACAGTTGTATGAGATATGTATACATCAAAACATTATGTATTTAATGTCTTTTTTATTTAAATATTATGATATTAAATTTTTCATAATCAAATATAAGTATTTTTTATTAAATTATTCTATTTTGATATGATTGGTTTGACCTACGGGTTGACTTTTATCTGATCCATTAACCCTTGACTCATTGCCTCGATCGACTCAGCAGCTGATCCGGGCTTTAATCCTTGGAAAATGATGACAAAGACTTTAACTTAGATCGACAGAGTTACTTTACTCTTTTAATCTTTTAACGTTAAATGAAAAATATGAATAAATGAAGTAAAATGTCATTTCCAGTCTCAAGAAATAGAAGATCGACAAGTTTTGGAATTCCTCAAGGAAGAGCCCCTTCCCTTCACACCTCACTCACAGTCTACAATACATCCTAGGAAAAATTATTAAAGCAGGCATGCTCCAATCCTAACACAACTTTCTAAGTAGAATGTCTGATTGCATATCAGATATTGTTGAGGCAAACGGTTTCTCTACTTTACTCTTCCCCTCCCCTACCAGCCTCCTCCCTCCTCCACTAAAGGATTAAAAATTTTGATGGTCTAAATTCAACATGTTATAAAAATATATAAATAAATTAAAATGCTATACAAAATAGTTCATTACCGTAAATTACTACTACTACTTTTGATTATTAATAAAAGAGTTAGAAGACTAATCTGGTTAGTTATTTGTAATATATGAGAGTATATTCCTAATAAAGCCCCTTTTCATCTTGATTACTTTTAGACTGAAACTCTTTAATGTATACAATCAATATAAGTACTTTGGGGGATAAATTGTAAAATTTGGAAGACAAAGTGTATTAAGATATTATATTTAGGGTCAAATTCAATCACCAATATTAAGGACTTGAGGTGGTTTTATTTTTTAATTAAACTTGAGGTGGTATTATTATTATTATTATTATTTCTGTTACTATGAATTAGATTTTTCTTCCTACTTATTTTTACCATTTTTGAACTATTCAAATTAAGTTTTAACAATTTAAATTTATTTCGGTATTTTCAAAATAAAATTATACTAATACTTTAATAAGGCCTTCAATCTAGACCATCAGAATATTTAATCAAATGTTGGAGGAGAGAAAAGGATCGTAGAAGAAGGAAGGGAAGCGTACGTAGGTGAGAAAATCATTATTATTGCTTTGAATACATAAAATATAGGTGAATAATTGTTTGAAAGGTTAAAAAAATACATGTAGTCCTTTAAGTTTATATAAAATTTCAGTTTTTTTTTTAAGTTTAAAAATTATACTTTTAACCCTTTAAAATTAATATTGTTAGTTTTACTTAACTGAACATAATAATTCAACCACTATTTTACAATTAAATTATGTTAAAATATACTTAAATATTGATTATTTTTATATTTTAAAATTTAACTATATTCTATCAGCATTTAATAGCAAAATCTCTATTTAAATGTGTTAAATTACCATTTTTTGTTAAGTAAAACTAACAATATTACGAATAAAGGATTAAAAGTATATTTTTTAAATTTAAAGGAGCAAACTGAAATTTACTGTTAACTTAAATGACCAAACGTATAGTTTAATCTTGTTTTAAATTAATAACTTTGGTTTGTAAATTTTCCAAGCAAAAGTGAGCCCGTAACAAGCAAAACAAAATTTACACGTCATGGAAGAGGACAGGATGTAGTGGGCAAACAGAATTGACCGTGCCAACGTATGTACGTATAAATTTATTACAACATGGCCATCAGAACGATAACTAAACACGAAAGCGGACAAGTGGTGTTAATTTAGTGGGTGACTATTTAAGTCATAAAGTGGGTAGACTGTGTTTAAATCTCACCTTATTAAAAAAAAAAGGATCCATGAGAAGAGGCATCCTAGCAAGGGCTCCTCTGATTCGTAGCAAGCAGAATAAGATGGAAAAAACATAAACACCGAAGAGGCTAACAAAAATTACACTGCGTAATTGAATCTGTTTTTTTTAATTTTGTCCTGAATTAAGACATATTTATTTATTTCAAATCATATCATATATTATCAGCGTCATAAATTTGAGAATCATTTCAGCAAACTTGTGCTTATATGTTAATTGCACCAGGACAACTTTATCGAACTTTTGAAAAGAAAAATAATTCCAAATAAAAAATCTTCGTCGTTTCTACAAAGTGACAAAATGAGGTTAGTTAACGAGAATAAAAACATTTGTTTTTATAAAAAAAACTGAAAATACATGTGACTATCCTTCAAGTTGCAATATTTCTTGTTAACTTATCAATATGACCTCATAATCAAGTCATTAGATATTGACCCAAAATAAAAATAAGAATTCAATGTAATAAAGATTGAAAAATGGCAAAACGGGTCTATAAGAACAGGTTTTGATGAAGGGGACTCAGATCATAATAACGTCACGAGTGAAGTTACTACCGAACACAAAAATGATATCTCTCTCACTTGTTCTCATAATTCTAAGTTTTCCTCTCTTGTTTTTGTTCTTCCTTCACAAACACAAAAAAACCATTCACAAACCTAACCTTCCACCAGGTCCTAAAGGTCTTCCCATTATAGGAAATCTCCATCAACTCAATAGTTCTTCTCTTTTTCTTGACCTATGGAACCTCTCCAAGAAATATGGACCCTTATTTTCTCTTAAACTAGGACATAGACATGTCCTTGTTGTTTCATCCCCTAAAATGGCCAAAGAGACTCTTAAAGACCATGACACTGTGTTCTCAAATAGACCTTGTTTTCTCGGCCAACAGAAACTATCTTACAATGGGATAGATATGCTTTTCTCTCCTTATGGAGAATACTGGAGAGAAATCAGAAAAATCTGTGCCATTCATATTTTTAGCGCAAGGCGTGTCTCTAGTTTTTCATCTATAATCAGACAAGACGAGGTTCGTCGGATGATCCAAAAGATCTCGAGACATGCGGCTATATCGAAAGCTACGAACTTGGATGAGGTTTTTGTATCTCTCACAAGTAGCATAGTTTGCAGGGTTGCTTTCGGGAGAACGTACGAGGAAGAAGGAGTTGAAAGGAGTAGGTATGTTGTTATTTCCCCTTTGATGCATAGCCCCCTTATCTTAGAGGACCTAAAGGATGCTCATTAAAGTAATGAGCTCCCCTAACCCATTAGATCTGGATACTCCATATTTAATTTTGGACGGTCAACATGTGAACTTTTTTAAAATTAGCATTTTTTATTAAAAAATTAGTTTTTATTTTAGATTTTATACCCATTAAAATAATGTTTTTTAATAAAAATAAAAAATTAAATCTGAACAGTCCAAATCTAATGGGTTGGGGGAACTCATCATTTTTTACAAGCATTCTAACAATTTCCTATTTTAAATATTTAAAATTTTTTTAGCATTTAATTACTTTACTCTTACACATTATTAATTTATTTTCTTTCCTTTCTCAAACAAATTTATAAATATATATATGTATGTAACATGCCTTATGAGATTGGTGAGTCGATGTTTGTCATTAAGCTTAATTGTGTGTATATATAATTATATAGTTTACCAAATAAGGTTATTTTTTAATAATACGAGGAATTAATATTCGAATCATTGGTACAACTTTTTGTGGTCTCATGTACCCAAATGAGATCCACACCCATCCAAACCCAAGGCCTACTATACCCCTCATCTCAGGGGATGTTACTCCTCAAAATTAGTTTTGATAGAGGTTTGAACTGCTCACGCCTTTTATTTGCGAAATAGTATATATAAACTTAAAAATAAAATTTTTCAAACTATATCAACCGAATATATAGAATATGAACGATATTTTAAGATGAATAGTTGATAGCATTGTTCTTTTAAAGTTTAGGATTTTGTTGTAAATTATGGAATCAATATATTATACAAAGCTAATAATAACTGAATTATTTATAAAGTATAAGAAATATCAATTCAAAATAATTTGACTACAAAATTATAAATTAATTGATGAGAAAATAAAATCATTGGGGTTACATTACTCTGTTAAAAGTCTCGTCAAAATTAGCTTCAGAAGAACGAAAAACATTGCTTAGGCATAGACCAAAAACACTAGTAAGCTCTCTCGCTCTCTCTCTCTCTCTCTCACACACACACACACTCACACAAAATTACTTCTGTACTATATATATACACCGAAGCTGAGTCTGAAGATTTGTATGTTAATGGTATTGAAGGTTCCATGGGATGATGCATGAGTTGCAGGCGATGTGGGCTAGCTTCTTCATGTCAGATTATATTCATTTCGCAGGTTGGATTGATAGACTCACAGGATTAACGGATCGTCTTAAGAAGAATTTCAAAGAATTGGATGAATTTTACCAAGAAGTGATCGATGCACATCTTGATCCTCAAAGGCCTAAACCACAAAAAGAAGAAGAAGATATAATTGATGTATTCCTTCGCCTCAAGAACGAGCGATGCTTTTCCGTAGATCTCACTTTTGATCATATTAAAGCTTTACTCATGGTACTACCTTCCCTTTTCAACTATTTTTTTTAAAAAAAAAATCTGGAAATCATTATAACAATAACTATATAACTATTTAAGGTTGATATGATTAAATTGCGTTAAGATCGATTGTAAATGTTAAATGTTAAGATTTTGCTTCATACATTTGAGTTAATGTTAGATGAATGGACAATATATAGATAATAATTTGTATTTTAAGAAATTCTTTATAGCATTTTATGTACAAATATTCTCAGCCTAATTTGATCTACCCTTCTTTTATTAAACGAAATCCAAATGTTTGTGAAAAACTTATTGAAACATCCCTATTGTAAAATTTATTATATAGAGGTACCCAAGGACTCAAGTTCTTGAGCAGACACAAATTATTTTTAACGTGTATATTATATACAACTCTTCTTCATCAGCTGTGTGTAATATATCTTCATCTATGTATAAATATCCTTTGATTTTCATATATTTGAAGAGAGGTTGCATACATCTAAAGAAAAGCTGCATCTATTGAAGATAGGTTGCACTTGGGTCCATAAACAAATTAAATTTTAGATATTTTCATATAGTAAATTTTGCAATTTGGAAATATATTTTTCTGCAAATTTCCCTACGGTCTTAACTAGCAATATTTTCTTTGATGACATGGTGGCATTTATCTCCCCCCCCCCCTTCATATCATAATAAGACAAGATACACACATATATGCAGAATTTGCTTGCAGGAGGAACAGATACATCCGCAGAAATACTTGTTTGTGCTATGACCCAACTAATGAAGAATCCAAGAATGATGCAGAAACTTCAAGAAGAGTTAAGGAAGCTATATGGCCAGAAAGGTTTCATAGAGGAAGGGGACATCCAAAAGCTTACTTACCTAAAGGCTGTGGTAAAAGAAACAATGAGATTGTACCCACCAGCACCATTACTTGTACCAAAAGAAACAGCTCAGAAATGCGTTATACAAGGCTTTGAAATTCCAGCCAAGACATTAGTGTATGTGAATGCATGGGCTATTCACAGGGATCCTGAAGCTTGGAAAGACCCAGAAGAGTTCTATCCTGAGAGATTCTTGGATAGTGACATAGATTTTAAGGGACAAGATATGGAATTCATTCCATTTGGAGCAGGCAGAAGAATTTGCCCAGGTCTACTAATGGGAGCTACCACAGTGGAGCTTATACTAGCCAATCTTGTTTATTCATTTGACTGGGAAATGCCTCAAGGGATTACAAGGGAAGACATAGACTTTGAGGTATTACCTGGAATTGTTACTCACAAGAAAAATCCTCTTTTCCTTGTTCCCAAGAACTATTTGCCCGTTCATGAAAAGCTAGTTGAATAATAGTTTCAGCCATGACTAGATATGATTCTCTTGGTGTAATTTTGTATGGTTTACTTGTTTATTATGTGAAATTAGAGAAATTAAGCATACGTGTGTTTGTGTCATTATGATGCAAGAACCGTGCGTCAATATACTTTATGGCCTCGTCATCTAAAAAATATCAAGAAATCTTAACGTGTTTTTGCCACGATAATGATTCTCTTGTGTGAAATTAATTACCTTGTTCAATATGCATTTTCCCCTTTCATTTCCCTCATCTCTTGTTCAATTTCTTCTCCTTTGATGATCTTGATATTTAAGAATGTGAGCCCAAGAGCTAAAAATAAGGTTGTTGTTATGTAACATGAAGATCACGAGTGTAAATCCTGAAAACAACCTTCTTCCAACCCCAATCTGGGGGAGCTTTGTTTAATGGGACCACTAATTGTTTTATGATTTTGATATTATAAGCAACTTGTATATATATATATATATTATGACCAATAAAGTGGAAATGGGTGAGTGTTTATGTGTAGAGAGAGATTATAAAAGGATTTCATGCTAGTAATTTCTTAATTCTAACTATGCCTTTTTAAATATTATTCTTAATGCCGATCAATCTAGTATATGTTAAGTAAATGTGAATCAGTTAAAAACTACTCTTTTAAAGAGCTTTTACCCAAAATACGTCCAACGCTGTATGATTTTCAAAGATGTAAAAGTCCTATAAATTTTCAAAATGAGAGCAAAAATATCATCATCATTAATCCCTGTTAACACTGACAGGGATGATGACTTGACTAATTTTAATCCTAGCTGGTAATACTAATAGGGGGAAGAAGAAAAACACTTATCAGCTCACGTTACACCTCTTCTCGTGCAAGGTGAAATATAATATGACCACTGATAGGAACTTTTGAGGGAGGGGATCCAAGATGATTTCAGTGGCACATGTGGATCATTTTTATTATTATTTATTTCTCTCCATTACTAGGCTAGACATTATTATTCCATTGCCGACTTACATGTTAGCATTTTCAATCAAACTAACAGTCAACATAACAAGAATTGACCATTATGATATTTTTGTTCTCATTTTAAACGTCTGAAATACTGTTGTACCTCCATAAAACATAAAACATATAGTGTTTCGTGCACTTTGGATATTTTTGCATATTTATCCTTTTATTTTTATAAAAATTTTGTATTTAGTTTTTCCCGAATTAGATTTATCTCCCTTAAACTTCAACTTTTTAGATTATATATTTTTGAACTCTGAGGTCCTTGTTTTATAATACAGGGGTCTATTATGTTGTTTTTTTTTTCAAAAAAAAAAAAGTAGTGTAAATATATATATCTTCTCTACACTTAAAATGGATATAGAGCCCACTTTAGTAAATAATGGACAATTTATAAAAAAAATATTTTGATCAAAATATCAGTGATAAGACCACACATTCAGCTGAGTATTCTTTTTATATTGAATTTTTTTATACATTTTATATCAATGTGTTTTTCTAATTGAGATTTGATTTGAACAATTTTTAGAATACGAAACCACTTTTTGTTTTGCATCTGAATCCAAAAAATTTAAAACTTTGTATAAGGACAAAATGACAAAATTTTGTATTATTCTTGAAGAGTTCTTAAGCTTTAATGACTATTCAGATATGATAGTCTCATTTTATTTTCAAATTAAAATTATAGTGAGTCTAATTAAAATCATAAACTAACCAAAAGATTAGATAATGAATGCATTGCTTATAAAATATTACTAACAACACTCTAATGGTTGTACCGCAAAACATGAGCAAAAAAGCTTTGCTAGATTAAAATTTCTTAAATATTGTTTTAGACGAAGTATGTTAGAAAATAAATCAAATGGGTTAGGCTTATTATCTATCAAGAGTAAAATGTTAAAATAACTTGATTACATAATTTTATATGTGATTTGCAGGTGGAAAAATTTAAAATACTGATATAAGCTGGATTGATAAATTATTAAATTATACTCCTTTTGATTCTCAATATAAAAGTTATATAATTATTTGTAGATATTAAAAAAAAATAGGTAAGCGAGTGATTTATAAGAAACTTGTATTATTTTTTGTAAAATACCTTCTCTAATTATGTGCATTTAACTATCATTTGAAGAGAACCTCTTTAATATATACAATGAATAAGGATAATTTAAAAAACAAAATACCCCTCTCAGGTCTTTAATATAATAGTTAGATAATTAATTTGATAATATTAAAAAAGTTAGTCAAGTTAGTTATTTATAATAAAAGGGTATTAACTTTCTTCAAATACCCTTATTAACCTTGTGCATTGAAATTTCCTGTTAATTTGGAAATCCTTTAACATACACAATCAATATTAATACTTTGAGGATATCATTACAAATTTGGAAAATAAAGCGGATTAAAATTTTATATTTAGAATCAAAGTGAACCCCTTTGTCTATATCCTATATTGAAGACCAAAGTGAGTATAAACTTGAAAGATAAAGTGAATTGAAATATTATATTTAGGACTAAATCAAATATCTCATTTGACTCGCATTTATAACAAGAGGGGTAACATCCTAATAAGCCCCTTTCCTTATTTTTAATTGACCCTTGAAATTAATTGACGCGGCCTGTATCAATGATCTTAATTAAAATAAATTAGACGCATTGATAGATACAAATTGGGAAATTATTGTGAGATATTAAAGAAGAGATTTAATCATCGAAAAGTCTGATGACACTAAGAGGAAAATGCAAGTACAAGCCATAGCATATGAATTGACATGTTTTTTGTTGCTTGCTTGTCATTTTAACTTTTTTGTTATTAAATTCATTCGTTGAGACTTCATAACAATTCTCCTATATCAATTTCATATGCATTAAATATTCTATTTTTATTCCATTAATTAAATATACAATTTTGATGAGAGGATGATACTACTTAGAAATATCGGTATTATTGTTAAATTCAACAAGACCAAGAGGAGTAAGTAATGGTGATTCTGGTTGACATTTCCAAGCATAGCATCCACCTTGTAAGCAAGGACCATGTTCAAATATAAGCCAAACACACACGTCGCAACCATCTCGTGTCTGTACGTATATGTCAAGGTAATGAATCGGAGATGATTGCCACCAAAAACTACAAAAGTACAATGTTCTTCGCAGAAACGGATCTATGTCAAAACTGAATTAAAATATTTGATCATATTCGTAAAGTACTCCGAGGTCATGATGCTTATCTTTGCAATGAAAATTTAGGAACCGATTCTTTGATAACTTATTAATGAGTAGCACAGTTCTGGTAAAAAGGGAGGACTCACCATCATCACCACCTGCAGCCTTCAACAATGAAATAGAGGCTATGACTAATATAAGAATAATTGGAGATTTGATATTTGATGCCATATATATATATATATATATTGTCTTCTCAGTTGATCGAGCAAGCTCACACCAAGTACTCTTCTTTTTATATGACTATTCGTTAGTTTGTTTGTTATTTATTATGGTGAGAATGATTTATTGCATTCATAGAAAAATCTTTAATAGTATTGAACAGTGTAAGGATATGCCATTAATGTCTTGAGATTGGCATCGGCTTTACATTTATTATATAGGGTCATAGTCCTCCTCACTCACTCGATCAAAATGTTGGTTTCAAGATATTAAATATGTAAAGGTTGAAGCATATATTTAATCCTTTAAGTTTACGTTAAATTTCATTTTGGTTATTTAAATTTAAAAAGTGTACTTGTAGTCCTTTATTCTTAAGGCCGTTAATTTTATTTAATGTAAAATAGTGATTCCGCAAATTTAAATGGTGATTTTACTATTAAATATTGATAAAATATATTTAAAATTTAAAAAAATACATATATAAAATAATCAATATTTAATTATATTTTAACGTAGATGTTGATTAAATTATCATTTTCCAATAAATAAAGCTGACAGTGTTAATATTAAATGATTAAAAGTCCACTTTTTAAATTTAAGAGATTAAACTAAAACTTAATTTAAATTTAAAGGGTTAAGTTAATACTTTAGCCAAAAATAAATTATACAAACCTTTTATTTTTTTCAAAATGGTGTAAATTTTATCTTGGTTTTCTAGAATATATACTGTTTTTTTCCACTTATATAATAAGTTATAAAGGATTCCAATTTTAATAAAAGTACATAACTTTACTTTTCATTAAAATATATGTGCAAGTTATAAAAATTGAGGAAAATTTTGTTTAATATGTAAAATTTAAAAATTCGCAATTGTTTTTTAAATAGAGTGTGTAGAGAAAGTAGGAGGTTGAGAAGGGACAATTTAATATTTTCAAGTTTATATTTTAAAATTTGATCATTTTAAATAAATATGATTTTTATAGTCCTTCTAACTAAATATTATTTCCAATATGTTCTTCAATATAATTCTCCCTTAAATATAATTAAAATCACAGAGAATAAAGTAAACTCTTAAAAGTAAATATCCTTCATTCCTGGCAGTTTGAATTTTTGTTAAATTTTATCAAACATGAATAAGAGCATACATACATAGATAACTCAACAGTGACATATATAATAATGATAGTTTACTAATTAATTTACCTCTGCTAAATCTTCGAAGATCAGTGACATATATAATAATGAATTGTTGGTTAAAACATACCTTTATCTTATGCGAATAAATAGTTAATCAATGCTAAAAACCTAGCATTGACATTTAAAAAACAGTTAAAAAATTGATCTTGATCCATAATATTTTTAGCAGTAAGATATACGATTGTCCCCTTTTGAAACTTTTAGCGGGTCTACATTGTGTTTTTTTTTTAAAAAAAAAAACCTGGTGAAACAATATTGATATCAGGTTCAAATTTTCAGGCCAAATTTATAAATTAATCAATCTTAAATTAGTACTTCATCTGATTTAACTATGGATCTGTCGATGGGCTGTAAGTAACATAGAATAACATAAGTTTGAGTGTTATTGGACATGTTGAAATTGCTTGAAATTGGATTGGGGTAAATAGGTTTGAACTTCTTGGAATTATTATCAGGTCTTGGGGAAGAGAGACTAATTAAATTACCATTGATAAGTGAGGAGCATAAAATTGTTGTCATTTTTTGTATTAATATTTGTTATGACAAGTTTTTATTTGATTCATGAGTAATTAAAAAAGGATGATGGTATATTTAAAATCTAGGAGAATCTTTCTTGAAATCTTAAAATGTTATAGTAATTGTCTGAAAACTTCGCAATGAAGAAGAATCTAAGAGCTGCTTTTTTTTTTTTTTGACGTTAGAGGCAAAGCAGAATGCAATAGAACCTCCACACATTTTGAATTTCCTTAAGGACAGAGGAATTATCAAAGTAGGCATAAACTTTATAAAAGATAATGGGAAACCATTTTTATCTATATTTTTCTTAAATTTTAAATTCAGTACTGTTTCGTTTTTTTCCTTTCAATTTTTTTCTCCGTTTGTTGTCACACCCCTTTTTATATCAATGTGTTAGAATAAAATTTTCCAAAAAATTTTAAACTTTTTAAACAACTTTTATATAAAGTTGTTTTTAAAGTATCCACTGAGCTAGATTTGATTCTAGAACCTGTAGGTTATAGGCCCACCACGCTTCCATTACACAATTGCCATATATCTCATATTATTATGTACATAATTTGTACAATTATATATATATATATGAACATTTAAGTCATCCAAGCTTATCAAAATAAATCATTAACTACTAATTTAAACCAAAACTATAGGTAAAGTGGTTTCTTCCATCTTATTTATTATCCTTCATTCTCACCTTCTATACCTCCTTAGTAACCACTTCCGTGCCTCTTGAGCTATCTGCTTTAGCTGTATTTTGTTTGAAAAAGGAGGGTGAGATTTGAAAATCTCTGTAGAAACCACAGTTTATCAGATAGTCATATATATAATCCACATCATGCAACAACAAGCCACATGTTTATATGGCATTAAAACATATCATGAAAGCTTTTCATACATACGGCAATAATTCACATCACATGGCTCGGGGGAACTATCCCGTAAGACTTCCGTACACCAAGCAAGTACTACATCACCCCTTTGGCTTGGGGGAAACTATGCAGAAGGACTTTTGTACACCAAGCAAGAACTGTAACATCTCTTTACACATGGCTCGAAGGAACTATCCCGAAGGACTTTCGCACACCAAACAAAAACTATAACATCTCTTTACACATGGCTTGGGGGAAGTATCCCAAAGGACTTCTGCACACCAAGCAAGAACTGTAACATCTATTTACACATGGCTTGGGGGAACTATCCTGAAGGAATTCCACACACCAAGCAAGAACTGTAACATCTCTTTACACATGGCTTGGGTGAACTATCTCTCTTCGTTGCGGATGCAAATGGCAAGAGGAAGGAGAGAGTTTGGGTATTTTATAAACCCCCTGACTATCCTTACTCTCTCACCTGCTCATCTTTCTTTCTTTGCTTCCTCCTTTTTGACTTTTCCCTCTCCTTTTCGTATCCTTTTCTTCTTCCTCTTTTTTCTTCATATACCGACCACTTGTCCCCTCTTTTTTTCTCCGTTTGTCTTTTTATTGCTGACTTTTTTTTTTACTTTTCTTCTCTCTTTTTTTTTCCTTTTCCAATAAGTACAAAATGCTATAAGATACTTGAATAAGTAAGTTTTCCTTGAATTTGACCCTTAATGTGTAGAATAAGTCTTTTGATAAATTTTTGAATAATTTACTTATTTTTTTTCAAATTTTCTTAAAATTAAAATAATTTCCTAAAACAACTTTTGATCCAAAAATTTATTCATACTTAACCAAAATTTTGTAATTGGCTTCCCAAAGCATAAATTACATTTTATATCAAACTAGTCAAATTTTGGGATGTTCCATTCATCATCTTCTTCATTTTGTGGTTTAGGCCTTTGAAGATTAAGGTTCATTGATCACATGTTGGGAAAAAGCATCCAACTCATTAAAATTCTTCTCAAGACGACTAGTTAATCCTGTGAGTCTATCAATCCAACCTATGAAATTCATATAATCTGACATGTAGAAAGAACCCATCAACTCCTGCAATTCCATTAGCATCCCATAGAACCTTCAATACCATCAACAACATGTCATACTCCCTTAGCTTCCCTTAATATGTATTAGAGACTAATAATGAACCATTTTGAGGCCTCCCAATATCTAGAATTAGTAAACCAAGTGAGATTTAAAAACTTTTCTCACATTACTGTTTATTTACACTGTTCACTTGATAAAAATTCTGAAATTTAAGTCAACTTTGATAAATCATAACTAATTATAGAAAAATCAAAATTAAGTGGTTCAAGTCTCAAATTGAATCTTATACAATCCTCTACATGAAAAAAAAACTTGTATGCACAAAATATGACTTTGGGCTCAGCCCGCCCAATTAACTTCCGACGGCCTGACTGACCGTAACAGTCCAGGACGAGGCCTAGCAACAGTCCCTGCGACCAAGGCTTGCCAGGAGCCCCGTGCCTGCGACCAGCGTCAGCGACCGCCTACCCCATGACGCCAACGTTTGTCTTCGGTCCACGACTCCACGAATGACGGACCAGACCGTTGTGACCCATGGATTTCACACCCACACAGCCTAGATTCATGGAGCAACACCGTAACTGCTCAACGGCTAGCAAACCACGATTCGATCTATTTATTTCTGCTAATCTGTAACGAGAGGAATCTAACCTGATTCTCGAGCACATCTCTGTTTTCTTTCTGAACTCTTCTTCTACCTCAGACCACTGTAGACCAACGTTGAATTTCAATAAACGTTACTGGCCAAACCATCTTTTTCTTCCTTTTTCTCATCCTTGCGTCAGAAGCTGCATTGTAACCTTTAGCCCATACTGTTGGATCCCCGAACTCCCCTCTAAAAGCATCTTTCCCAGAAATTTGCCCAAACACTTGTTTAGCCAAAATACGGCTCAATTGAGATAGTTATTGCGTCAAGTTGCACAATTATTTTCGGATTTTCCAGCATTTTTCTATATTTTCTTGAAACTTTGAAAATACATCACTTTTTTTGTACACATCCAAATTAGGAAAACTATGGATCATTTTAAAGCTTGGGATGTTTACTATTTAACTAGAAAGTTCATAAAATTTGGATCTTGTTTACTCTATTTTCAACTTAGTTCAACTTAAAGATTTAATAAAGGTGTTGCACCATATTTCCACTTATCAACTCATTTACTTTAAATCATGTATATTTAACATATCCAACATAATTATCTAACACTCAGATAATGCACCACATGCTAAAATTGCTAGCACCTAAAATTATACATCACAACTTGGGTACTTAATTACAAACTTTATCTTATAAGCCTATTTCCATATTAACTTGAGCCATTCCTCCACCTTTTAGGACTCCTCCTTGTCTTTGCCTTTACTTAAGCATGGACCTAGAGGTTTGTATTTTTCGGGATAATGAGATTTCTTGGAAATCTCAGTATTAAAGTATACTAACAGGCATATTGATATGCATGATTATTACTATAACTGTCTATGACTATGAGCATATTTTACTACATGGTGCTAAACTGAACTAGCATATGGCCAATGCATAACATAAGCAAGTATTTGCATGCTTAATATCACATAGCTCAATCAACTCAAACAATCATATTAACAACCATAATCATTATTAATGTAAGAGTTGGTATAGTTGCTACCTGGTATACTTGGGTTAACTTTGGCTTACATTGCTCTTAGTTCTTGAGTTCGGTAGACTCTTCTGATATTTTCTATGCATCATAGTGTGGCTGAACTGCTTTCTTCCTCTTCTTCTCGTTTCTTTTCCTCTTCCTTCTCTCTATTTTTTCCCCTTTTCTCTTTACTTCTTTCCTTCCCTCTCTCTTTCTTTTCTCTCTTTTCCGTCTTGACTTCCGTTCGTCCTCTCCTCCTATGGTTCTCTATGCGTAGAAAATACGTGTAACCTTTATAGCCAAAATTTTGGCTTGGCATGCAAGTATTCTTACTTGCTAGATACGTGTAACATGGCTTGCCTATAAGCTCCACCTTCCGGGTTTCACTAATATATAATAATACAACTTTTTACCAAAAACTTTTTCTGCATAAATACGACCTCTTTTTGCTTTTTCATATGGTATACTGATAACACCAATTAGATAACTCTAAGTCTCTCAAATTAATTATTTTATTTTTCTCCTTTAATTTTCTTTTCACTTGGAGGCCAAGTAAAATGATCTGGAAAGTCTTTTTGGGAACCCTCTCATCTCTTGACCAATCCCTTTTTATGAGCTTTCCTATAATTTTCATTTTCTTACAAGCAAACGACTTTGAACTTAAGCCTGAAACCATATTTATAAATTCACATAATCCTCAAACTATTTTCTCCCATTTTTACCATAATTATCTGAGGCCTCTATGTATTTTAAATAATTATATTTGGTTCAAAATCCCATAATTAGCCAAATATTAATTAATTACTAGAAATTTCATGTGAGATTATTTCTACTCATTTAACGTCAATCTTGCCTCAAATATATTTCAGGGGATTATCCTGCACATTTCTGTGACTTGGGAAATTTTCTTGATATTTTGGGTAAAATTATCAAATGCCCTTACTTGGTGCCCAATAACTTCCTCAAAATTACCATCTTGTCCTTACTTAATGGCCAAGTAATCTTCAGCAAAATTACCACCCTATCCTTACTTGGTGCCCAAGGTTTGGTTACTTGGTGGTCAAGTAACTCTTCTAGCCTTTTACTTGGTGGTCAAGCAGTCTTTGACTTTTTTTAGAACGATTTTATAATTTCCTACAATTTTTGAGCTATTTATCCTTGATTTGGAATCAGATATCTGAGGCCTCTATGGATATTATAATTAATTATTTATTAAATATCTAAATATTAAATAACATTTAAAATTCCCGTAAAGGTTATTCTCATCATTCTGACCTTAACCAGACCTCAATTACTGATCAGTGAATTTTTCTCTATCTTTTGGGACTCTGTAAATTTTTTTTTGATATTTTGGTCAACCTTTGACCAAAGTGCCCTTTGATTATATCAAATTTACCAAAATACCCTTAAAGTTCATAAATAGCAATTTGGTACCTTGAATTCAATATTTCCACATATGGTTACATTTGTAGACTTTTAACCTATAATTCTCCTAATAATGACCTCTGACTAGGGGCATTCAATAGTACTTCATCTCTTGCCACCCAACTTTTATTGCTTTGCTTTTTCAAACTTCTCTTCAACCTTGGATTAAAAATGTTACTCACACCGGCCTTTCTCTACCATGGGATAGTGCAACCTTTGAAAGCCCCAATTCGAGCTTCAACTGGTCACCGTCCAATCCTTGGGGGTCACAACCAATGCTCGCTCCTTCGTTGCTCCCAATGAAAACTCTATCGCCATCTCTCCCACACTATTATGTTGCACTTCACGATCGTTAACCTTAACAAGGTCAGGATCAAGTACGGCGAGTCTGGATTCACCATCACGTATAGGAAAATATCCTTTATTTCAACTATTATTTTTCTCCTTCGATCATCATTCTTTTTGGTTTTTGGATCTACACTTACACTTAAATCAGAGCTAGTTCCATTTGAATAGATATGTTATGAAAAGTGTTATATCCCAAAATCTGGGCCTAAAATTCTTAATGAGCCTGAATGATAAATGCTACCAAGCCCAATTCTATGAAGTTTTCTGTCAGATAAAATGATTATCTTGAATTATGTAGCATTTAGCTCAACAAAAGAAAGTTAAAAGTAAAAGAAAATGATAAAAAGAATATATGTAGAAGCAGAAAGAACAATGAAATGGTGAATATGGAAGTACGAAGGAAAGAAAGGGCAAAGATGTCATTTTGCCAAATGTAGAAAGTAAGGGCAAAATGGTTATTTTGAAAAGTAAGGGATTAAAGTGTGATTTTGAAAAGAAAAAGGACCAAAGTGATATTTTCGAAAAGGGACCTATGTGTAGATTTGAAATTCGTGGGACCAAATTGTCATTTTGGTAAATTGAGTAAAGTCAAAGGGCATTTTGGTCAAAGTTAAAGTTTGACCAAAATATCAGAAAATTTTTCTAGGCACCAAAATATAGAGACAAATTCACTGATCAGTAATTGAAGCCTGATTCAGGTTAAATTAACAAAAATAACATTTACAAGAATTTTAAAAGTTATTTAATATTTGGATATTTAATGAATAATTAGTCAGATATATTTATTTAAAATATCTAGAGGCATTATATATTTTATTTATTAGATATTTTATTTCAAAGGAAGGAAAAATAACTCAAAAATTCTATTATTTTATAAAATTGTTCCCAAGATAAAGGGAAAACTAGTTTGTTGAACAGAAAAGAAAATGCCCAAAAATCCCTGGAATTGGGATTTTCAGAAGAAAATTAATGTAGATCATTTCTAGAAAGAGTTTGAAGTTGAGAAAAATTAGAGAACTACCTCTAAATAAATAGGAAATTTTAATGGTATTGCATTGATCGAATGATCAGAGAGTTCCCAAAAAGAATTCCCGAAACACCTTTGACCAAGCAAAGCAAAAGTAAAAAAACCCTAGGATGACATAAGCCCTATGACATCATAAGCATGACATCACATGGACATGTGTCAAGATCACACTCTTGATGCATAGGACTTGTCCATTTGGAAGGTGATTAAAATCAATGGTCAAGATTCAATCAACACCTCTTGCAAATATGAAAGAGCTCAAGGACGAAATAGGAAATCAAGAGCCTATAAATACCCCTCCCCTCCTCAAAATTTCGGCCATTAGTGGATTTATGAAGGGAAAGTCTTGTAAAATTAATTCCAGAGAGAGAAAGAGAGGGAGGAAGGGAGGAAGAGAGAGAGAGAGAATGATTGAGTTAATTTGATGATTGTATGAATTTTTGGAATCCTAAAACCTAAGAGGAGGTGCTGCACGAAATTAAACTTGAGGAATGAATGTGTTTTTTATGATTTTAATGCTTCCAATGAGTTTAAAATGAAAAATTATGTAGGATATAAGTGAGAAATCAAGTACGAAAGCATTAAAGATAGGTTGAAATTTTGTGTAATATGATCCCTAAATTGTTGTTTTGAGTAATTAATAGGGAAGGAGGATTTTTTTGAGCTATTTGAGTTTAAAGATGGAATCTACATGCAAAATTATAACAAAGAAGCATGTTAAATTAATTTTGGGCAAAAAAAAAAAATTTTTGAAGCCTATGGTTGTGAAAGTGCAAAGTTAAGGTTTGAGAGAGAGTAAGTTAAGAATATTTATGAAGAAGTGAGACTATCAATGGTCTTAATGAGTTGTTAAATTTTTATGTCATGTTATCTAGGACCATTGGACATTAGAAAGGAAGGACTTGACCCCAAAAGACCAAGAAAAGCAAGGAAAAGAGGTAGTTTAGCAATTTTGTGTAATATGCTCCCTAAGTTGCTGTTTTAAGTAATTAATAGGGAATGAGGCTTTTTTTTTTTAGCTATTTGAGCTTAAAAATGGAATCTACATGCAAAATTATAAGGGAGAAGCATGTTCAATTAATTTTGAAGCATATGGTTGTGAAAGTGCAAAGTTAAGGTTTAAGAGAGTAAGTTAAGAACAATTATGAGGAAGTGAGGCTATCAATGGTCTTAATAAGTTGTTAAATTTTTATGTTACATTATCTAGGACAGTTGGATATTAAAAAGGAAGGACTTGACCCCAAAAGACCAAGAAAAGCAAGGAGAAGAGGTAGTTTATCAATTATTGTTTTAATTACATTTCATGGTATTTATTACATGATTATTTGCTTTGCTATCATTTGGACATGCCATGGTGTGGATGATAAGGTTATGATATGATGAGGATTGCTTTTATACAATGATGACGTAATCTATGTTGTGTTGTGTGACACATAAAGTATGCATAATATTCTAATTGCAAATAAGTTATGGGCATGTATCTGTTTTAAATGCATGTTATGTGATTATATAATAGTTGATTATGCTTCTAAGATTCCTAAGAATCTTACCCAATCAATATAAACAAACCTTAGGGTCACTCTTAATGATTATGCATTAGGGTTGTGCAAGGACAAGACCGAACCGGGTTGGGATACAACCTAAGGTCTGGTCTGGCTAAGGCCTCGGGCTGGACAAGGCAGCCCAAGGTCTGGTCCAATCCAGCCTTAGCCCGAGGTCGGGCTGGACTGGACTAGTCTAGTGGACTACCTGGACCAGTCCAAGTAGTCCGCCATCCTTATTTTAAAAAAAAAAATTTGTGTCCGTTTTTTATGAGCTTCCTAACTTGGGTTAAGAAATTATATACCCATGCTCATTAGGCCCAATCTATTGCACTCTTGCTAGACAACTTAAAGGTTAAAAACCATTAAATAATTGCTTCATGTTGCTAGAACATTAACATTAAATATAATTTAATTCGTATATATTTAATACCACTAATATAATCAAAGGACATTAAATTACAAATACTTACATATTTAACACTCCATAAATGGGTTGTCGAATCACCACGCCATGATGCCACTGGAAAATATCCTTCCATTAATATATCACAATTGCACTATCTCATGCCACTGATGCTATTACATAAATTATATCCCCACGCACATAGAAGAGTTTTTTTTTTTTGGGAATAAGTTGGATTGAAGTGTTGGGCTAAAACTTGTTGAATAGTTCCTTAAGGCAAGCAAGCATAAAAAAAAATTTGGGTCCAACTGGACCAGACCACCTGGTCTGAGGGCCTAGTCCCCTGTCCAGTCCAACTCAAAATCAACAGTCTGGTCTGGATGGTCTGTTTAGTTTTCGGGCCAGATTTTTTTGCCACAGACCATACCGGACTGGGTTGGGTCGAACTGGGTTGGGTCGCACGGCCGGGTTGGTGATCACCCTTATTATGCATAATGATGACGTAGTATATTTTGTGTTGTGTGACACATAAGGTATGTATAATATTCTAATTGAAAATAAGTTATGAGCATGTATCATGTTTTAAATGCATGTTATGTGATTATATAATAGTCAATTATGCTACTAAGATTCCTAAGAATCTTACCCAATCAATATAAACAAACCTTAGGGTCACTCTTATCCAAGAAGAAAAGAAGAAAGAAGGAGATTGCTTGAAGGTTTGGTAAGTGCTTAAAGAGTATTTTGTTAAAGGTTGTAAATACCCACAAAGGGTATCATGTGTGCTTTATGGATGATAGCATGTGTAGTTGTGGATTTATTTCAAAGCATGCTAGAATAGGTCAAAATGCTCCAAAGGCATTGATACTGCAAGTTAAATCAGCTATATCTCAATTGGACCAAGTATGATCAAAGAGGGCGATAAAAGTCAATAAAAATAAACATAAAGTTGACTAACTCATTTTGTAGCAACTGAGTGAGTTAGGACGTGAGATTTTACCCCTAAATAGATCCGATGTTTCTCTTTAAAATGAGTGGTAATTCACTTGAATCCGATAACCACGCTAAGAGATATACCTTTCCAAAGTTGGGTAAAAATATTGGGAAAAATAAAAAATAATCAAATGAACAGTAATTTTTGAAGTTAAAACTAAGCATGATTTTGAAAAGAAACTGTCTAGAACTTATTTTTTCTCTCAAGTTTATCTAGTTATCTTCCCATAGAACTTGAAATCACTTAATTCCAATTTTTTGATAATTAATTATGATTTTTCAAAATTTAGGCCTTTTTTCGAGTGCTATGAAGTAATCCAAAAACAAAAGTTTTCAAACTTCCTTTTTCACAAATTATGGCCAACTAAAGTGATTCTAAATACTTGTGATAGGTATGGCTGTGGGATAAAACTAAGGGTGTTACAAAAATAAAATCAAAATCAAGGCTATGGAAAAAAGAAACCTAGAAGCAACCTCCTCCTTGTCGTCTTCTTTCTTCTTCCTCTTCAACCCGAGTAATGCACCCAACCCAGCAGGTTACTCGAGTTATCTCTGGGTTTCTTGAACTGTACCGATCATTCTCCTTCCAGTTTAACTATTGTCTGGATTAGATAGATGCTCAGTTCATTGGATTTTAGTCTGAACCGACTAGTCCTGTCTAGGTTTTTGAACGACGGTTAAAAGAGCGTCATAAATATCTAATTAAGGGCCAACTCAAGCTTTTGTTTAATCTCGAGATTGAGCTAGATTGACATCAAGCTATCAAATGAACTTAGGCCCAAAAAAGAAATGATTAAATAATCTGATTTTGATTTTTTGTAATTTAAAAAGTTGTGGAGATTATTTGAACTTTATTAGGACAAAATATAACATTTTCCAAGAATTGATTTAGAGAGAGAGAGAGAGAGAGAGCTAACCAAAATGAGAAACAACGGATTTTTACTACAACCAATAATATAAGTGAGACCGATACTTGTTTAGGCCAAACCAGTGACAGTGGCATGGTGTTATGAGCATATATTATACAATAATTGTTTCAATATTGAAAACTTTTAGAAAGCTACATGACCAAATCAATTAATATATATATAATATTGATTTTAGATAAAACATTTAAAATATTCTATGAATCAAGAGTTATTTAGTGCCTTTTTTGAATCCTCTTACTAGTTTAATTCACGAGAATGTTGACCCACAATCGGGGTGAGGGGTTGTGATGCAGGACAGGATAGGGGGAAAGGGAGGAAGAGGGAGGAAGAGGGAAGCAAGAGAGAGAATAGAAGGGGGAGGATAGCAAGAAGGAGGGAAAAACCAGACGAATAAGGAAGAAGAGAACTAAGAGGAGGGAAAACTCAATATTATTCAATTCATCAAAATCTACAAAGCAAATGAGTTGGGGTGATATTTATAGGCCTCAACCTAACCCTAAAATTTAATAACAAGAAAATCAAATAAAATGATATTGCTAAATCAAATCAAATCAAATCCGCAATATTAAGATATTGCTAAATCAATTCAAAATTCAAAATAACTGCTAATTTAAATTTAATCAAATCTACGATATTAAATAGATAATCTTCAAATCTTTATGGGATCCTCAACTTATTCCATATCCCATCATTTCTCCCCCACTTGAAGAACTTGGCTCCTGACGAGTTAAAAGGAAGGCATAGAGTTGGGGAGGGAAGGGTAGGATTCAATGTGACGCTTTCATCTGGAAATCCTTTCCACCAAGTGAGATAGCAAAAGAGAGAGCTATGATTGGTAGCTTGATAACATTGAAGATCAGGAAAACCTTTCCACCAAGTGAGATAACGAAAGAGAATAATACTGGAGGAATGCATAATTTGATCATAGAGAACATCTAGAAAGCCTTTCCAATAGGTAAGGTACTCCTGGAGTTGTCCCTTAAGCAGTGGCATAGCAATAGGAAATGTCGCCTACACATGAGGTGTAGCATGATGAAGTTGATTCTCATTGAAAACAATTTGAGGAGCCACTTGCACTTGACTAGATCGAAGAACCGTATCATTGCTCGAAAAACTAGTAGCATTAATAACAAGATCAGACTCCTTACTCACTTGAGGGACTGGCGGTGCTTCTTGGGGGACAGGCGTTAGTGTAGTAATTTCAATGCTTTAAGTGGGTTCCATAGGAGCTGGGGACAATTCTTGTAGTGGAGTTATGGTGGCATCTTCTGGGGTTAAGAAAGAAACTTCATCCTTTGTGCTTAATAGATATGATATCTCTTTCAATTCCTCTCTCACTTCTCTCACTTCACTGCAAATCTGCACAACCTGGGTCAAGAAAAAAAAAGTTGTGTGACAAAAGAAAAAGCCAAAAAAAAGTGAAAAAAAGGGTTGTTGCCTTATATTTTATTATTATAGAGCTTCAGAGTTCTCTGAGGGTTGTGCTTGTTAAATAGGGTCTTCACCTTTTAGGTGGGGCCCCTAGAGAGCCTTTTTAGGCTTTTAGAACCAGCCTAAAAACCCTAGGAGACATGTTACTGAATTTGAGTCATGGGTTTTAGAGGATGCCCATGTAGAGAGTGCCGACGTAAGTACAACACTACCTTAATTTGTTCAACATCAACAAGGCTACGAAAGCTATCGACGATATGAAGGTGATGACTTTTATGCTCCCCAATATACACATACTCATTATGATTGCTGTGGATGTGTTGATTGTTATGGGTATGTTGAGCAATGTCATTATGAGCATACTTACTGCCCTGCTTATTATGATTACTGTGGATGTATCGATTGTTATGGGCATGTTGAGCAATGTCATTATGAGCGTACTTACCACCCCCAGTATAGGTATGCTGCTAATCATGATTACACTAGTCAGATGGAAGCAGATTACAGAAGGGTTGAAAGACATCTCAAAGTTGAAGAAGAGGGAAGCAAGAGAGAGAATAGAGGGGGGAGGACAGCAAGAAGGAGGGAGAAACCAGACGAATAAGGAAGAAGAGAACTAAGAGGAGGGAAAACTCAATATTATTCAATTCATCAAAATCTACAAAGCAAATGAGTTGGGGTGTTATTTACAGGCCTCAACCTAACCCTAAAATTTAATAACAAGAAAATCAAATAAAATGATATTGTTAAATCAAATTAAATCAAATCCGCAATATTAAGATATTACTAAATTAATTCAAAATTCAAAATAACTGCTAATTTAAATTACATCAAATCTACGATATTAAATAGATAATCTTCAAATCTTTATGGGATCCTCAACTTATTCCATATCCCATCAGGTTGTTTAAGTTTAACTAGCCCTAGGTATGCAACCATGATAATTTCTCAAATGTAGCGAGGTGCTACCATTGTGTATCAACACTCCTACAAATTGGACTATAGTTAGTTGCTATGATAAAAAAGGCACCAGATACCCATTGGTTCATAAAAAGATATGATAATAACAATACTTACATTCTTTACCACTTTGATTCGCCATTTGCGGAGAGATCATGTGAAGTGACATGTTGTTAATATGCCCTGTATTGATACAAAATTATTTCAGAATTTGATATCCAAGACATATGATCATTAGAATGCTTTTGGGTAGTTCCATCCAATAGTTCTATTCCATCCTGACAGAATTAAACATGGTGCAGTACGTAAGCAATTCATGGCAGAGATAATAAAGAAGATATATTTCCAATATCTGGAATTAGTCGATCCCCTTTTATAATCATTTTAAATTTGTCTCCACATCAAATGCATTTTTACCCATTTTACACTTAATGAGTAATTAATAGTATCTCTGATAATCATTCAGAAGTAACAATAAATCGAGGGCGAACGAAAAAGATGGCAGCAAGTGACTGGAGGGCGAAGTGACAGAGGACGGTGACGATAGGGATAGGAACAAGAAACCGTGATAGTTCGCGACGGTGGAAGGGGAACCAGAGGAATCACCGGACGGAGGAGGAGAGAATGTCTCTTATAGAGACAAGCTTATTGATGTGAGACCTCAGGGGTGCTCTTTCAATAAGAAAGGGAGTTCTATGTTTGAGGAGGCAAGGAGAGGGTATATTGATAGCCTCGAAGAATTCTTTAGAGAAGAAGGGAGCACCAGTGCTGGTAACAAAATTGACCCAAGTTTTAAGAATGATGAATCGATCCCCACCCTGGAGATTACTCAGGAGGAATATGAGAGATGGTGTGGAACTTGGAGGAGATCATTAATAGTTAAACTGCTCGGCAAGAATATTCCTCTCTGGGGGATGAGGTCTGGACTCCAGCGTGTATGGAAAACAAGAGACCCATTTGAGATTAGAGACATTGATAATGGCTATTTCGTTGTGTCTTTCAAGAATGATGAGGACATGAATCATGTGTACTGTGAGGGACCATGGTTGCTGGCTGATCACTACGTTTCAGTGCAGCGTTGGCGGCCCAACTTCGACCCGTGGAACGCAGGCCAACGCAAGATTGCAGCTTGGATTAGGATCCCTTTTATTCCTCTGGCATTTTTCAATTCTGAAAGCCTATTCAAGATTGGAAACCTCATTTGTAGAACCTTAAAGGTGGACTCTGTTACTTATCTCATGGACAGAGGACGATATGCTTGTATTTGTGCTGAGCTTGACTTGAAAAAACCGTTACTCCTACCATCAAAATTTTTGGAAAGGAATGCCATATTGAATATGAGGGTCTCCATCTCATATGTTTTCATTGTGGG
This sequence comes from Vachellia collinsii, assembly GCA_006871305.1. Taxonomy (NCBI): domain Eukaryota; kingdom Viridiplantae; phylum Streptophyta; class Magnoliopsida; order Fabales; family Fabaceae; genus Vachellia; species Vachellia collinsii. The sequence goes on from QFDD01001151.1 coordinate 26,171, forward strand.
AGATATGGGCACCACAGAGATTTGTGCTAAGATAGAAAAAGCACAACGTCCGAGGGTCCAGTTCAGTTCGATCAAGGCAACGTTGCTAGGAAAATGGATCGAAAGTCAGCTTCAGGTGGCTCATAGAGGAAGGAAATGTCACACCCCTTTTATATAATTCAGCCCAATCTAGACTTCTTAATTATTAGGCGCAGCTATTCTAAGCGTATAAATTCTGTTTATGTAAAACAGTCTTTTACCTACCTTCCTCAGATTGGGCTTTTCTGAAAAATTTTGAATTATTATTTTTTTAAAATAACCTTTAATTTTTCTAACGTGCCAGGTTTGATCCTGGGTTCATTACTCTTTATTGGTAGTTTAATAACAACTTTTCCTTCATAAACCATTCTCCACATGTCTACCTTCTGTCTCGGATTAATGTATACATAATTTATACAATCATATATACATACCCATCTAAGTCATTCAGAGTTATATCAAAATAAACCATTAAACTTCTTATTAAACCAAAATATATGTAAAGGGATTCTTCCATCTCCATTCTATACTTCTCTTGTCACCAATTCCTTGCCTTTTGAGCTACCCCCCTCTGCTGTATTTTTGTTGGAAAGGGGGGGTGAGATTTGGGAATCCTCGTAGAAACCACAATATATCATATAGTTATATATGAAATTCACAATCATGTAAAGTAAACCACATGTTCATACGGCATATATGGCAATAGTGGACATCATGAGGTCCCACCTCAACATCATACGGCAACAATTTACGGCATCTCAACATCATACGACAATAATGAGAATTCATCTCAACATCATACGGCAATAATATACGGCACGAGGATTCACCTCAACATCATACGGCAATAATATACGGCACATCACATGGCACATACAATCATGTAGAATTAAATACATAAAAATAGGATAAAATGGTTTCTACCTGTAGTCCTTTGTTTACCTTTACCTTCCTTAGTATCCCCTTTTCCAGTCTTCCTCGGGGTGCTCAAGCAAATGTCAAATCCTAAGACATATACGTATAATATTACATTAATTATACGCTTATCCAGCTTTATTTAGCTCCTCTCTTTTTTCTCATTTATACCCCTTTACATTATTTGATTTTTCTTTTCTTGACCTTTAAATTATTTTTCA
>QFDD01001152.1:0-35353 GCA_006871305.1 Vachellia collinsii
ACCCAGATCTGTTTGATTTTCTAGCTCTCCATTTTTTATTGCAGCTGGTTGATGCTCTGGATTTTTTTTTTTTTAAATCTGAAGGTGTAAACGGGTTTGCCCGTACCCGCCTGAACCCGTGCGGGTTAGCCTCAACTCGTTTCATGCGGGCTCAAACGGGTTTAACACCGGGTTCGGGCTAACCCGTTCCCGTTTAAATGCAAACGGGCGGGTTACGGGTTGACCATCGGGCTAGCCCACCCCGCCCGTTGCTCTGCCCTACTCATGTGAGCCAGGTAAACATCGACCAGGCCCACATAAAAGTGGCCCAAAATTGTTTTGGGTCATTAGGTATGGTCGGGCCTGCTGCGAAAATTATATACCATTTATATAAAATGCATATTATCATATTATTTTATTCTATATCGAATTACAATATTTTTATTTAAAATATATTATTTAATCACAATTTTTGTTGGCTTATTATTAATGGATTATTGATATTATTTAATTTTTGACATATGGATATTTGCTAAGACACATGGTAGTTTTTTAAATTTCAGAACTTAAATTGTAGACTTGTTTTGAAATATTACAAGGTGTGAAATCATATATGAAATGTGTTTGAAATTTAGAATTTTTTTTTTTATACAAATGAGGCTCGAAAGGCCTATAATAGTAAAATTAAACTAAAAGGGAATAGATCCCAATGACTCATTGGATACTAAAGTCCTTAAATGGTTAGGACAACTATCATAAAATGCTGACCTCGATAGACCTTTCTTGGCTAGAGAATCATCCAGCATGTTTTGCTTCTTGGAAATATGCATGACATTCAGCTCCCAGTTATAGGACAAGAACTTCCCAAGTTGAAGATACATTAGGTTGCATGCCTCTCTTGGCTCTTGTTCCCTCATTATATCAACCAGAGACTTAGAATATGATTCTAGTATTACCTTTCTGAATCCTAGATCCCAAGCCATAGTCAATCCCTTCAACATAGCCAGCTATTCATATTCGAACACACTACAAGATCTAAGAGCTTGGGCGAATCCAACCACCCAATTTCCCATCTAGTTGCGAATAACTCTCCTACTACCAGCTACGCATCGGGTAGACGAGACCGCTCCATCTACATTTACCTTCACCCACCCCAACGTAGGAGGATTCCATTGTAGGGGGTGCTTGGTTCTAAAGAGTGGTATGATTTATAACGTATACTTGAGTTTATAAGTTATCCCAATTTAGAATATTGTTTATAAGGCATATTTGAGTTTTTTTCACACATGATATGGGCATGGCGCTTTCACTCTCCTCTAGCCCAGCCCAAAATGGATAGTGCTTCTATTTTGCAAGGCCAAACAATGGGCTGCAAAATAGAGCCCATTCATCTTTTAGCTTGGACATTGAGCGGGGGCCTCAACCTACCTAGCCCTGACCATGCATAGCCCTACTCCCTAGGTCTCTATGATGAAGGTTGTCGTTGCTCTTTCAAATTTCCACCTTTGCTGCTTCCCAAAATTCACGACTGGACCCTTTTTCTCCTATAAATTATTCATCTCTTTCTCCCCCAATTTGAGTATAGAAATAATACTCCCTTCAGATTATAATATCCATATAGCCCTCACTTCTTCCTTCCTTCTCTCACTCCCTTCAGATTTCACAATTTTGTTGTCAAATCTCTTTCTCCTCCAATTTGAGTTTACATTTACTCCTCTTCCAACAACATTCCAAGCAAAATGATGCCCCTTGACATTGTCCCGCTCTTCTTTTGCTCACATCTCTACTATATATATATAAGATGACATTTTTGTTAAATTTTTTAATTATTTTTGAACTCGGATTCAATTTTAGAGACTTTGACAAAAAGTAAAGAACGACAAGAGGGCTTAAGTTTTTTGGGTATGTGGGAAAGAGGGAGCCATTGGTGTGATTGTGGTCTTGGCAATTGTGAACATGATTATTATGGCCATGGGAGGCCATTAGAGTTTAGGAAGAAGAGGAAGAGGGAACATGTTGAACTTTGATCCCATGGCCATATATTTAGGGAGGATGTGGAAATAAAAGTGAGACAGATTGAGGACGGGCATTGAGAGGAGATGATAAAGAAATGAATAAATTATAGGAGAAAGGGGGACGATTGAAAATGACAGAAAAAGGATAAATGGAGGATGATATAGTGCTTGTTTGGATTATATAAGAGAAATTTTGTTTCGGTTAGTATAAACATGATTTTTGAACTCTAATGTAAATATGCCTATAGAATGAAGGAGCAGATAACACCAATGCTAGATTATCATTAATCTATATGTATATGTATAACAAGTTACAATAATAATTGAATGTGATACTACATAGGTACGAGGGTAGAGGCCAATATTGGTCCATTATACATGATATAATCAAGCTTTAACATTCCTCCTTAAATGAAAAACTATAACCAATTGTGGATCTCCGATCATTGATATCAATTGCCTAGTTGGCACTCGTGTAGGACATCAAACTGAAAGAGGTGAATGGCTTGAGACAAAAGCTAAGTCAATACGTACCTTTCAAGTATTGTAAGACCCTTTTTATTGCTTGGAAATGCATTGTTGTTTGTTGAGAAAGGAACTGACGCTGTTTATTGACAAAATAAGCGATGTTTGGTTTGGTGGTGGTCAAGTACTGAAGAGAGCCTATATCTTGTCTGAAGGGAGTGTGATTAGATAGGGGATCTCCATCGTTCAACAAGAGTTGTTTTCTTGTAACCACAAGAGTGGGTACATGAGCACAATTGAGCATATTGAACCTTTTAAGAAGATCAAGTATAAATTTAGCTTGACTCACATAAATTTTAGTGCCATCACGACAAACTTCAATGCCTGGAAATAATAATGAGGGCCCATATTCTTTAACGAAAACAGAGCATTTAACCTTCAAATAAAAGATCTTAAGTAAGCAGAATTATTGCTGATTACTAAGATATTATCAATGTATACCAAAACGTTAACAGTAAATCGGCCCTAGAGAAGAAAGAAGAGAGAAGTATCATTGCATGCATTCTGAAAATGACATCAACAAGAGACCCATCATAGATTTGAGGAAGTGGCAGAGGTGGAACTCCAAAAGAGCATTGAGCTTTTGGCGAAGATGGACGAAGGAAGGTTGATGATGTTTGAGATGGTGACTTGGCACCTAGCGGCCACATCGGTAATGTTAGTTAACGGGTAAGATGACATGATTATGAGTTCAATTGATGAAATTCATTTTTTGGAAAAAAAAATTAAACAATAAGGATTGGGTTTTACTCTAGTCAAAGGTTTAGAAATGGAGTTATGATGAGTCATGCTAAAAGATTGAGTTATAAATAAATTAAAAATTTAATGACAACAAGATTAATTTTTCCTAAAAATATAGTAGTAATAAGGTGTAAATTTGGTTCAGAAATTTGTGGTTCCCAATTTTGTTTAAGATAGCCTCGAGAGTGTCAAAGTAAAGTAATATTACAAATTATCGTTAAAAAATAATAACACTCAATATCAATTTTTCAATGATCAAAATTAAATTTTTTAAACGAAATAAGACAACATCGGTACTAGGGGTGGAAACAGGTCAGACAGCCTGTGGCCTGGCCTGTAAAAGCATGTACAGGCCAGACTTTTTACAGGCACAGGCCCAGGCCCAGGCCGCCTATGAAGCCTTTTTGGCTTGTCAGGCAGCCTGGGCCTGTCTTTTATATATATATTATTTTTATACACACTACCAAGAAAATGAGAGAGGACTACACCGGAGAATCTAGGTTTTTATCCATTTGCTTTGATCCAATCCTGTTTCTTCCATCCTCTAGAGTTGCATAACACAGTCCCCTTTCAGCTTCACTCGTCGCCATTGCCCGAACACAGTCCCCTTGCTTCTTCCCTCATGTTCTTCCTTCCTGCCCATTGGCCATACCTTTCGCAATATTCAAAGTTTCAAACCTAGGAACCCAGCGAAAGGCAAAGAGCTTCTTTGAGTTATTCGCATAGCTACCCGCCACCACATTCTCAGGTAAATTAAGCATTCCATTTTTCTTGTTCTGTGTATTAGTACCATTTTTGTTTTACACAAACCCATGAAATTCATATATACTCCTCTGTTCTTCATCTTTGCTCGATTTCAATTCTATCTTTCTTGAATCCGATGGATTTAGATTTCACTTCTGTCTTTCATCGCTATGATAGAAACTGAATACTTGGCTTGTGATGCATACAACTAATTTTTGCAATACATATTTGTCTGCTATATGATGTAATTGTTGCTCTGAATAGATTTGCTTGTTGATGTAGTACCCAACTTAGAAGGAGAATTAATTGGGTTGTTGAGAAAGAGAGGATGGAGACAATAATTTCAGCATTCCATTATGATTTAGTGATTTTTGCTGTTATTTTCATGTTAATATCTTAGTTGTTATATTAAATCTAAGTCTTGCTTGATGAGTGACTGAAGTTTCTAGAATTTTGAGAATTAACCGTTATATCTCCTTATTCCTGGAGCGTGATATGCGTTTAGAGGTGGATTATATATTTATGCAATATATCTTACAATTATTAAATTGTTTGGGTCAAGCTTATATACCAGCACGTTCATTACTGAATTTTATCCTGCAACTATATATAGTCAATTGATGCTCGAGATTGACACAATCTGGAAATAAGGCTAAGAGTAAAACCAGAGAGCCCGAGACTGAAAGAGAAAAATGAGGAATAATATTGTGTATTGGTTGATTTCCCTTCTGAGTACATTTTGTCTTTATATACAAGTGGAGAGATAAAGTTAGTGTCTAACTAGAGTCTAACTAACTACATAACAAAGTAACTAAATCTAACAAACTACTATCCATTGTCTAATTTACAGTCTGTCACCCCCCGCAAGCTGGAGCATGTATATAAATCATGCCCAGCTTGGATAAAAGAAAATGAAAAGGTCCTAGGAAGAGAGACTTGGTGAAGATATCAGCTAATTGATCTTGAGACCGCAAAGGAAGAAGGCGAATGACCCCATCTTGTACTTTTTCTCGGACCAAATGGTAGTCCAGTTCTATACGCTTAGTCCTCTCATGAAAAGTGGGATTGGAAGCAATCAGTATGGCTGACTGGTTGTCACAATATAATAGAGCAGCACGTGAGTGAGGAACATGGAAGTCATTAAGTAAATATAAGAGCCACTGTATCTCACAAGTGGTCACTGCCAGTGCACGATACTCAACCTTAGAAGATGATCTTGAAACTGTTTGTTGCTTCTTAGACTTCCATGAAATAAGAGAATTATCCAGAAAAACATAGTAGCCAGTAATTGATCTTCTGGAGTCCATACAAGCAGCCCAATCATTGTTGCTAAAACATTTAATCTGAGCATCAATTTTAGAGGGAAAGAAGAGGCCCTTTCCAGGAGCAGATTTGATGTAGCGGAGGACTCTATGTGCTGCCTTGAGGTGAAGATCAATGGGATTGGCCATAAATTGGCTAAGTTGTTGGGTAGCAAATGAAATATCTTATCTAATGATAGTAAGATAGAGTAACCGTCCAATCAATTGACGATAAGGTGTTTTATCTGACAAAGGAGTCCCATCATCTAAACAAAGTTTAGTTGTCCTGTCCATTGGTGTTGACACAGGTTTGCAATCTAAATAACCAGCATCCATCAAGAGATCATAAGCAAATTTCTTTTAGCATAGGGAAATACCAGCTTTACTTCGAGCCACTTCAAGCCCCAAGAAATATTTGACAGGACCCAGATTTTTGATCTTGAATTGACTATCCAAATTTTGTTTTACAGCTTCAATCTCACCCAAATCATTACCAGCTAATAATATGCCATCAACATAAACTAAGAGAGCAGTAAAGCTAGAGTCAGAAGCTTTAGCAAATAGAGAACAATCAGCCTTAGATTCTGTATAGCCATAAGAGATAAGGGCAGAAGAAAGTTTATGAAACCATTGTCTCCTGGCCTGCTTGAGTCCATAGAGGGGCTTTTGGAGCTTGCAAACAAGAGAAGGATCAGAAGACTTAAAACCAGGAGGTAACATCATATAAACTTCCTCATCAAGGTCACCATGTAAAAAGGCATTATTCATATCAAGTTGTTGGATGTGCCAATTATGTGTAGAAGCTAGAGCAAGCAATAACCTCACTGTGGTCATTTTGGCAACAGGAGAAAATGTGTCAAAATAATCTATACCTTCTGGTTATTTTCTCATATTGGGGTCTGCCAACTGATGTTATTTCCCAAAAAAATGGCGACCTGCTTTTAAGTTGAATGGACATGAAATAAAAGACTGAATTCTTCTGTGATCATTGGATGAGATATTATTTTTGCCTTGCTTTGATTAACATTCTATTTCAGGTGTTTAAAATATGAACTTACCTGAAAGTCTAAACTGTTATCATTAAAGTAAAACATATATGTTACCTAGCTGGTTTTGGACTTGTCTTCGGCCTTGTCCTGTGACCTGTTGCCTAGAAACAACCTTTTATACAGGCTAAGCCTCATACAGGCCCATACATAGGCCTTAAAAAAAAATGCATGTTACATGCCACGGGCCTAGGCCAAGCCAGTCTCGCACAAAACAAGCTTGACCTATTTGGGGTGGAGCTTAATCTGACCTGTTTCCACTCCTAATTGGTACATTTTGAAACCTATGATGTGACATTAAATTAAAAAAAAACTTTGAAGGCAATATTGTTCATAAATAAAAACTTTCAAGATAAATTTACACTTTAATGTAAATATATCACTTGTACCATATTTCTCCAAATCCAATTGTTAGAAGAGGATTAGGGGGTTAATTATAAATCTTCTATATTTAAATAAATGAAGGAGGACAAAAATCCCCTCATATCTTTTTTTATTCCCCTTACACCAAGCATTAACAATACATAAGAACATTCTTATCGGGGTGAAAATCTTATCCTATAAAATCAACATTCACGTGCAATACTAACATTAAATCAGGATAAATATATTTCATTAAAATATTTTGGATTAATTCATATTAGAAGAATAGGGGGAGACATGAGTGAAAGTCAAGATTCAAATATTCTTAGATTAAAAAGAATGAAAAATTTATGGGTTAAATATACTTTCGATCCTTATAATTTATCATAATTTGAGTTTTAGTCTTTGAAATTTAAAAGTGATGGTTTTAGTCTCTTAAATTCATTCTGTTTAAAACTATTAGTTCCTATAATTTTAAAAAATTGCTATATTTTTTTTTTACCAATTTTAGTTTTGACCCCTACCTATACCATGAGCAGATATGTCAATTGTGTTCATGTTATATTATCCATTTATTAAGCTATTTTACTATAATTAATGGAGTTAATGATACATAAGTAAAATTAACAGTGTTAACATTGGATTTAGACCATTTTAAAAATATAACAGTTTTATATAAAGTGAACTTGAGAGATTAAAATTATCACTTTTAAATTTCAAAAACCAAAACTAAAATTATGGTAAATTAGAGCATGAAAAGTATATGTAACCCAAAATTTATTATTAAGATTATAATTCGATATTGGGTGGGTAATTACTCAGCGTATCTGCATAGAAATCAATAATCTCTAATTACATTGGCAACTATAATCTATTATTATATTCATACACATCCATGTGACACAAAAGCAGAACTTCTGTTCATGAACAACGCTAAAGCAGGATTTTGAAAGAGAAAAAATTTATGTTGGCCAGAGAGAGAGAGAGAGAGACATAAAATTTACAATTCTCTCGTAAAAGATAACCCCATCTTTTATTCTGCTGCTCCTCTCGCTAGCTTCACTGCTGAAACTGAAAAGTACAACTTACATTACATCATTTGGGATGACCGGCGGTGGAGACGCACCGCTGCCGCCGGCGGACAATGGTGGAGAGTTTCTTCTCTCTCTTCTCCAGAGGCCCCTCCATCACCCGCATCCTCCACTGCAACCAACACTGACGGCGCCGCCACCGCCGCCGCCTCTCCAGCACCAGCAACAGTCACTGACGCTTGACCCCGCCGTGGCAGCCATAGGACCTACGATCCCCATCATGCCGCCGTGGCCGAGTAACGGGCGTGATCCCCAACCCCATCTTCCGCCTTGGCCTCACACAATCTCTCATAATTACCCACCAAATTTCTTCGGCTTGCCCCACAACCTGTTGCCCCCTCCTCGGCTCCCCGTGGATCACTTCCCTGGCAATCCAATTCCTGTGGAGAACATCGGAGTCGCCCATGGCGATGATATGAGACGATTAGGGTTTCCGGTTGATCCCTCTAGAGGTATTAGGATCGATGCTTTTGTTCAGCAGCAGGAACATAAGCTGAAGTTTGGTTCATTACCAAGCGATGTTCTAAGTAGGGAAGTATCGTCCGATGGGGATTCTTTGCTCAATTTGGTGTTCAATATTGGCACTGGGCGGGAAGCTGGATTGAACAGAAGCTATAATGGATTAGATAGAAATTTGCGTTCGGATCCCCAAGCGACTTCTAATGCGAATTCAAATGTGAATGTGGTTGGGAATCCACATCATGATGGCCGTGACCTGGACCGAAGAGGGAGTGGCCGGGGAAATAACTATCATGGTGGTAATTATGGTGGCCGTGAAACAAGGCAGCCGCCATCGGGGTTCTCAAACAAATCCAAAGGAAGAGGCTATTGGGGCTCTTGTTCTAGAAGAAGGGGTTCGGATATTCATGACGGTAGAGAGGCTGCTAATTATGGTGCATTGAGTGGGCAATACGAGAATGTGACCACTGAGAAGGAAGGAGTGAGAAAACTGTCATCGGAAAGAAGAGGCAACCTTCCTGAACAGCTAGATCGGCCTGGGCCACCATCCGGTAGCAACCTTCATTCAGTCTCAAGATCGGACATTGAAGAGGTTAGAAACAATTTCCAGAGTAAAATTGTCATAGACACTGTTGGAGATAAATATCACGGAGTGGTTATGTCCAAGGAGGATATTATTGACTCTGGCAGTTGTTTTGGTGTGCAATTAGTTGAATCCTTGTTGAATGAAGACGACTCTGAAGATAAGAATACCTTAGGCTCAAGACAGCGCCGTACTCGTGAGAAGGTTAGTAATTTAATTTCTGTTGATTTTGCTTTTCATCGATGTGTTGCCTTCTGCCTTTTTTATAGTAGTTATGGATATGGATTATGAATTGTTATAATTCTAAAAAACTGAATTGTGGATGGGATCTTGGGTAAAGACGTCGAGAAAGTATTATCTAGGTTGGTAAAAATCTTGGTGAAATTTCTCTTTTTGAAACATCTTCTAGAAATATTTATGGACATATAACATCATAAATTGCTGACCTTCCTAAGTAGACACCTATTGGTGTGCATATGTTCATATGGTATTTATCAGTATCATTAATATTAATGTGAATTGAGTGGCATGTGGACGTTAGCTATTATTGATATGATTGCAGTGAAATGTTAAGTATTATTATCATAATCCGCAGCTTTTATTATCAGGATGTCAGATCGGATTCAAGGGGTCAAAGGCTCCTAAGCCAGCGGGCAAGAATGTATAAAAGACTGATGACATGCCGAAGTGATATAAATAGTCTCAATGTTCCTCTCCTTGCACTTTATGAGTCCTTAATACCTCCTGAAGAAGAAAAGGCTAAGCAGAAACAATTACTTACTTTACTGGAGAAACTAGTTAGTAAGGAATGGCCAAGAGCTCAACTTTATCTCTATGGATCATGTGCCAATTCATTTGGTGTCTGTAAAAGTGACATTGATGTTTGCCTTGCAATTGAGGAAACAGCCATGGACAAATCTGAGATTTTATTGAAGTTGGCTGATATTTTAAGATCAGATAATCTGCAGAATGTGCAGGTGAGAAGACTTGAATTCATTTATTAAGAATCTGAGGTTGTTACCTTGACATTTATAAAGATGTAGTTTAAGAAAGAATCAACAATTGTGCATTATCTCAGGATATGCATGCTCGCTCTCTCACACACATGCTTGCTTGGAAATTTGCATATGGAAATTCAATGGCTTTGACTTCTGTCTTGGATGATAGCAATTAAGTCTTTGACTTTTTTAGTTTATTCATGTCAAGATGAGAAAATTGTACATGCCAATGTAACTAGACTCTGAGGTGTGCTGAGCATTCAGCATGATTTATACTTCATTTGTACATTTTTTTAAATGATCTTGTTAATTTTAAGTACCTAATAAGCTTTAAAGGAAGTTTTATTAAATTGCTATAAGAATAACAATATTATATGGTAGTGAATGGTGGATTTTAAAGTGACAGCACAAGCATAAAGTTAGGGTAGCAAAATGAGAATTGAGTGTGTAAAGATGGGTGCATGGCCATACAATTAAAAATAAGATTCATAATGAACATATACATGGAAATGTTGATATGACATCTATTGAAGAGAGAATGTTACAAAATTGTTTGAAATGGTTCACAGTCTAGAGTCCTCTTAAAAAGGGTAGAAGAAGATAGAAGAGAACATTTAATAAAGTTATTAAATGAGATTTTTTGATTAATAATGTATCATAGATTTGATTGTCAATAGAGTACAATGGCCATGAAAGCCATGTAACTAACCCTCCACCTGGTGGAATGAGGCTTGTTGTTGTTGTTGTTGATCTTGTTAATGTTGGGTAGCCTAGTTTTCCATTTCCACTTCAAGAATGTTTATGCTTGTATTTTACCTAGTTACTAAATGCAAACTTGTAATACTCCTAGGTCTAATCACAAATGTTGTGCTTCTGCATCTCTTGTTCCAAGAAATTACCTTTATGGTGTTCTGCGGATGGCCTTTGGTGCACTTTTTTCAAGGTCAAGAAGCAAAGAATAGAAGGAAATTGAAATGAAAGGAGATGATACTCATTCTCCATGGAAGTTTTCAAATGAGGAGATGTAATTAAGAGCCTTCATCAGATAGATTGGGGGTGACATTTAAGAAAGAAAACTAGTGTAGAAATCAATGACTGCGGAGAGAAATTATGGACTTTGAAACTCTGATAAGAAGGGAAAGAATTAAAGTGATGAAAGAAGAGAATTCGTAAATCAGGAAGCACAATATGCAATTAACACTTAGAAAGTTGGAATAGAAGTCAGTGGAGTCAAAATCCAAAACCCCGTAAACTGAGAAAGAAACCATAATCAGAATATTTGTAATTGATTTATGATGTGTGACTGGTATTTCTATATATATATATTATGCTTAGTTTTACACTTTTACTTGTTGAGCATTTGATATTTAAACCATATTGGTCCATTGAAATGTATGGTCATACTCTTTCCATCATATGATTTGAACATTCTTCTGTATGGGTCCTTTCCTTGAAGACGGCTGGCTGCTGTTTTATTATTTCCCTTAAATTGAAATTGATTCTTTTCATTCATAAAATATACAGGCTTTGACGCACGCCAGGGTTCCTATAGTAAAGCTCATGGATCCTGTGACAGGAATCTCCTGTGACATATGTGTTAATAATCTCCTGGCTGTTGTGAATACAAAGCTTCTTCGGGATTATGCACAAATAGATGCAAGGCTTCGGCAGTTGGCTTTTATTATCAAACATTGGGCCAAGTCAAGAGGAGTTAATGAAACTTACCAAGGGACCTTATCCAGCTATGCGTAAGTAGTTTTTTGTCTATTCTTGTACTGGGCCCTAACATTTTCTGCTTGACCTTTATCTAATTTAGTTTAAGTTGCTTTGCAAATATAGAGACGAAGATGGTTAATGATATGAGTTAATAAATGAAGTGCATACAAAGTGATGCAAAATTTTGGAAATTTTCAGGTATGTTTTAATGTGCATTCATTTTTTACAAATGAGGAGACCTGCTATTCTTCCATGCTTACAGGTATGTTCTTTTGATTTCTGTTGCCATACACCAGATTTGTCAGGGTCTAGCCTTAATAAAAAAATCTTTATTAGTGCTACTTAATATTAGGGAGTAACCACGATCAAGGCTCTTTAAGTTTGGCAAAGTGATTGGTGGACCAGTGCTTGTAAGAGAGATAAATAATGTAAAGGTAAATGATCTATCGAGGATGGATCTTGGTCCCTAGATAGTCGTTTATTCACAGGTGTCATTGAAGTTGATGTTATCATGTGGAATAACGCAGACTTGTGTTTTTTTTGTTGGGTGAATGGAATAACACAGGCTTTTTGTTAACAAAAATTATGATCTGATTTTGAGATGGTTCATAGTTACATACTACATAATACATCATATAAATCTGTTCTTTGATTTCTCATGGTCACTTCAGACGTGGACTAACTAAATGGCCTGAGATAATCAAATATATGAGTTATGTTATTTTGTGGAATGTAACTAATATCCCGACTTAGAGCAATTTAAAATCAGGGGTCCTCGTAGTTGACAACATATTCTAGTTAAAAAGTTGAAATAAATCATGTTTGAAAAAAGTGGTGGGTCCTTTTCTTTTAGTTTTATTGAAGTAATGTACACTAAGTACTATAAAAAGGTTTTCCCCTTATTAGCACTGTTTAATCTGAATCCATTAAATGTTTTGATGGTTTTGTTTATACTATATTCTGAATGCATTTCGAATGAATCATGCTTTTGGAAACTAGTTATTTTTGCATGTGATAAACTGCTAAATAATAAAGCAGATTTGCTCTTTAGTGGCTATCCTGCTCTAACTATGGGGTACCTTGTACTTCAAGTTTTACGTATGCAACATTGTAGGTGGCATTGCTTGGACTGTTGGGTTGAATTTGCATCTGACTCTCAAGTTTTGGGGATAAAACATCCAAATAAAGATTTCCTGTTAGTCCAGTTTCAATTCAATGGTCCAGAGATGGCTCCTGGAGCATGACACTCGTGCCAACTATAGCTCCAGTTTCACCACAACCTTGGCCATTAATTTAATATTCTATGTCAACAAATATGAAATGTCAAATATGAATAAACACTTGTTACCATATCTGGTTGGATATTGATAAGAGGTAGATGTTGAATAATAATTTTAGGAATATATGTGCAAGTTGGAATAAATGTGATTGGTCTGAATTGCTTAAAGGAAAGTGGGCGGTGAATAAATGTTATCCATATATGGTTTGAAGTTTGAGATAGGGAATGGCTAAAAGTTTTTTCATATAGTAAATTGTCACATGGATCTTTTTGTCTATTGGTTAGGATCATGTTCTCAACTAGATTGTTAGCAAAATGAAAGTCTGCACTAAGCCGTGTGGTTTTATTTTGGGATATAAGTGCCAAATAAGAAAATTAATTACCCATAATTTCCTGTTACAGTCACTTGTAAATGATCAAGTTTGACCTGTAAATATCAAAGTTTGACCTGTGAATGGGACTGAGGAAATAATTCATTTCACTTGACAGTAATTCTCCCTTTTATTTTTACATTAGCATGGCAAATAATTGTTTGTTGTATACTATTCTTGCAGTTTTTAAACAGATCATCGCTTCCACTCTTCCCTAAGAAACATGCTATCTATTTCAGTTACATATACTTTGTGCCTCTCATAGCTATTTCTGTAATCCATTGTAGTTGTTTTTCTTATTTTATATCTTCCATGTAGGAGATGGAGACCACATACTCTGTGACTGTGGATGATATTAAATGTGGTTTCTTTGATGAGGTTGAAAAACTACGTGATTTTGGACATCATAACAAGGAAACGATTGCTCAACTAGTGTGGGGATTTTTCTTCTACTGGGCATACTGTCATGATTATGCCGACTCTGTTATATCTGTACGTACAGGAAACATAATGAGGTAAGAGCAGAGTGGGTTGTTGTTTGGGGAATTACTATAAAGTCCCATGTAAGAGAATTAATATCAGAAAGGTTCCAAGAAGTTGTCAATGTGAGTAATTTGATATGTCAATGATAGCTGCTTGAGTTGTCAATGGAACATTTCCGATATTAATTCTTTTACATGAGACTTTATAGTAATTCATTTTTGTTGTTTTTGTTGACTGTTTTTAAATATTGCTTTCTCAGCTGTAGCCTTTATTTAACTTCGAGGGTACTAAAAAAGTTATATCTCCTGTTATGGAAAAAGAATATTAAAAAAGAAAAGAAAAATCTCTACAGTTTTTAAGATCAAGCTCTGTTATTGTTGTTGTTCCTCGGGAAGAGAAATGTCTTTGGGTTCCTGCAGCTACTGAGCTCTGGCTTCTCGGTACAATTTTGTTATGATGACTTTGAAGGGTCAAAAGGCCGATCTCTTGTATATGATCGTATCCATCTGCCTTTTGTTAGGACGTGTAAATGTTTTCTTGATATAAATCATTTTGTGGGAAGTTATTGTTTGTTCAAAAATAAAAACTTGGGATTGGGAAAGACTTTATATCAAACTTACCTTGGTGTTATATTTTGTTTCCGGCCGTAGTAAGCGAGAAAAAGATTGGACGAGAAGGATTGGTAACGATCGGCATTTAATATGCATAGAGGATCCTTTTGAATTATCTCATGATCTCGGTCGAGTTGTAGACAAATCCAGCATCAAAGTTCTCAGAGAAGAGTTTGAACGTGCCGCTGATATTCTCCAGTACGATTCAAATCCGTGTGTTAAACTTTTCGAGCCCTATGTTCCAACTCCCAAGTAGAGGATGAGTTAGCCTTTTGGACACAAATTCTAGGTGGCATGACGGATGCTGAGGATGTAAATCTTTTCTTTCCCCTCATTTGTTTTCTTTTTACTTCCTTCCCTATTTTGCAGATATCGTTGTCAGCCTTGTGCGTGTCTATATATGTATTTATTTTATCTAGTGTAAAGAACTTTTAGCCATCAGGCTCTTAAAGGCAAGAATCATTGTTTTGCAGGAAGGGTTTCTCAATCATTTCAGCATGTCTATCAAGTTGAAATTCCTCTAGCAATGAGTTAATGCTCAATTAAATAATAAGTATTTTATAAATGCGAGATGCTTCAATTCTTTGAATGAGAAATATAAATAAATTATCATTGAGTAACTATTAATTTTGATTAAGAGTAAAGGATAAATTTAAAAGTGTGTAAACTACATGGACATTAGGTGTATGAGCCATACAATGAAATTATGGTAAAAGTTGATTAAATATAGATGGATATTGGAGACTAGGTCCACAACGGAAGAATTGGAGTTAATGGAAAAGTATTGGAGCAAAAGAATTGGGGTTAATGGAAAAGTATTGGAGCAATGGAAGATATTTGTATATGGTTTTTATTGATTTAGAAAAAAATTATGATCGCATGTAAAACAATGTTCTTTGGAAACTGGAAAGTTTTGGAAAAAAAAAACGGTGTGTGGTATATAATAAAGTCATTTAAGATATGTAGTCATGTACGATGGGGTAACAACAAGTGTTACAACGCTTGGATTTGCTACGTTTGGACATGAGATAAGGGACTTTTCTACAAAGATTAACCTACATCAAGAATTAAAATTATATTTGAGCTTTTATTTGTTTAACCTAGTTTTAGATGTTCTAAATAAGCTTATCAAGGAAAAAATCCGTGACTGTATGTTCTTTTAGCCCAATCAAAAAAATAGATTAACTCTAGACTTAAGATTTAGCAAAAGGTGTTGGAGTTAAAGGACTTTTGTCCAAATAGGAATAGGACAAAATATATACATAACAATTTTAATAGGAGAGAAGTTAAAAGTGATTTGGAGGTGACATTGAGAAATCAAATCATCTCACAGGTATCAAAGTCTAGATATTTTGAATCAATTATGCAAAAAGATGGTGAAAATGATTGTGATGTTAATTATATAATTCAAGCTCAATGTGTATAAATGAAAGTAAGTTATTGGAGTTATTTGTAATCTAAAAGTATTTAATAAGGTAAAAGGAAAGTTTTATTGCACTGTCATAAGGTTAACAATATTATGTGGTAGTAAATGTTGAGTTTTAAAGATATAATATAAGTATAAAGTAGGGATAACCAAGATAAAAATGTTAAAATGGATGTGTGACCACACTAAAATGGATAATATTTGTAATGATCAAATATATAAATGATTTGAAGATGCATCTATTAAGAAGAAAATTGTAAAAAATCGTTTAAGATAATTGATGCATATAAAAATAAGCGAGGAACAAAAACTTGAATCGGATGGTTGATCTAAGCCAAAAACTACCAATCTGATCCTTGTTCTGGTCTAGTTTAGCATTAAAACCATAGGTGGTTTAACCCAAATCAACTCAACCAAACCAATGTTCACCCAAATAACTTGCCCATTTGGGTGGGTTGCTTGAGTTATACCTTTTTCTTGAAAAACACCAAAGCGACATGGCCTTATATTTTTAAAGTGAAAAAATAAAAACAGTAAAAATGTAAAATGCAGTGTGTGTCTTGCCGTGCATACCCGACCCCAAAATTTCTCTGCTCGCTTTACCTTGCTTGTTGGTATTTCAGGCTCGTCTCCTTTAGCTCGCCACCGCGTCACAGCAATCTTTCGTCGGCATCGCCTCCTGCCCCTGCGTGAAGTTCAGGCACAATATCACCTTCCAGACAACCCACCCTCTCTTGGTTGCCAGATCATTGGCGGCTTTGACCAACAAAGCTTGTCCCAGAAAAACATTGAGGTTCAAAGCTCAAGATCAAGCACAGGCACAAGCTTTGGTGATTCATGATCATCAGCAGCAGCACACTTTAGCTTGGTCAAAAGTTGTGTGAATCGAGAAGCGAAGAGAGAAAACTTTGAAAACAAAAAAAAAGGACATAATGGTATGGTAAAACTTTTAGGAAGCTGCAAATCATTGATAATGCTGGAAACTAGCCTCGTTGAGCTGGGAGCTGAGGTAACCTTTGCTTGGAGGAGGCCAAACATGTCTTCTCCAGGAAAAGAGAGAAGACGGAGCCGTATGGAAAAAGACTAAAGAGTCAGGGAGGGAGGGAGGGAGGGAGGGCCGAAGGGGAGGGGGAGATGGACGGTGGGGATGTGTTGTACATGGAAGGATATCTTTGGGGGTTCCACCCTCTTTTTTTCATGAGTAATAAGTAACTACTTAAATAATTTAAAATAACTTTTTTGCCAACAAATAATTAAAAATAAATTAACAATTAAGATTAGTTAATAATAATGAAAGTGTAAGAATATTTATGTTTTAACATTATCAATTAAATGTTATTATTTTAATATAGCTGGTTTAATTCTGATAAAACATATCAACCTTTGAACTACTGTCTCAATCAACTCAGTGTCTAATTCGATTTTTTGAACCTTGTAGATAAGGTTATTGGAGGCACCGGTGAAAAGGTTGATCGAGCAGTATGAAATCCTCTAAAAAGACGTAGAAAAAGACTGAAGTGCATACTTAATGAGTTTATATAGAGATTTTTTGGAGTTTCCTATAGAGTACAATGACATCATGCTATCCATCTAACAGATCCCATTTAGTGAGATAAGGATTTATTGATGTTATATTCATTAACTTTGATGTAACTTTGATGAATGAAGTTCAGCATTAGAAGTGCATTTTGGTGATTGATGAATTTTGCCAGGCTTGTGCGGTCGAACTTTATTGGGAGTGTGGCATTTCAAGGTGCCAATGCTCCTGTTTTGTGTCCTCAGGGAAATTTTGAAGAGCACGAAATAGAGAAAAGAAGTGAAATGGCAACCAACGGCTCTCGTCTAATTTTCAATTAATGTGTCTTTCTAACGTGCAAACACAAACATAAGCCCTAACAAACAACGCCCCCCTCCCCCCGGGCGGGAGAAACAGAAACCATTGAATCAGCGTGAGACTTAGTTTAAATAAATGTAATCTTCCCTATTTAATTATTAAGATTTATTTATATTCTCTTCATTTTTGGAATACCCTCTTGTAACAGCCATGACCCACCATGAGGAGGTCCAGTGAATCCCTAAATTCAAGTCAAATCCTAGTCTCTAATTGCACTCAAAGCATCAATAAGAGAATTTCTTGAGTTAGAGAAACAGAGAGTGAATGAAAGAGGCTTAGATCAGATGATGATCTATGAGCCCGTATCTATTATTTATAGATAAATGAAATGTACACGTGTCAACACAAGTTGGCTCTCAACTGAACAAAGTTGGTTACTGATATAACCGTATGCAAGCTGTCAAGCATAACAAACATAACCATGCACGTAACCATGCACGTGAGCCAACTATCTAACTATACTAACATCCCCCCTCAAACGAGAGGGTGCTGAAGGTAGCCCGAGTTTGTCCCGTAGCAAGTTGAACCGCGAATGGCTGAGTGGTTTTGTGAGACAGTCAGCAAGCTGATCTTGGGACGGTACGTAATGTACAGCAAGTTGTTTCGAGAGAACAAGGTCACAAACAAAGTGCGTGTCAATCTCAATGTGCTTGGTCCGAGCATGAAACACTGGGTTGGAGGCGAGAGCAGAAGCGGAGACATTATCACACCAGATCACAGAGCTCTGTGCTGACAAGAAGCTCAATTCACGAAGGAGAGAACGGATCCAAGCAAGCTCGGCTGCAGTGTTGGCAAGGGCTCTATATTCAGATTCAGCTGAGGACCTGGATACTACATGCTGCTTCTTAGAAGACCAGGACACAAGTGAATCTCCCAGAAACACAAAGTACCCACTCGTGGAGCGACGATCATCTGGACACGAGGCCCAGTCAGCATCAGAGTAAGCAATTAATTGAATAGAGGGAGAGGACTTCAACAAGACGCCACATGAGATGGTGCCTTTGAGGTAACGCAGTAGGCATTTAACCGCTTGCTAGTGAAGTTCAGTTGGACAACTGAGATATTGACTCAATTTATTGACAGCATAACATATATCAGGATGAGTGTTCACCAAATACTGCAGAGCACCCACCACACTTCGATATTTCTGAGGGTATGAAATTGGAGGACTATCATGTAGTGTAAGAGTGCGTCCAGTGACCATGGGTGTGGGACACGGAGCACAGTGAAGCATTCCACAGCGAGCCAATAAATCAACCACATATTTTGATTGAGAGAGCAGAAAACCACGTGTATCACGATGAATTTCAAACCCCAGAAAGTAGTGTATATCACCAAGGTCTTTCAGAGCAAACATGGCATTTAATTTCATGGTGAACTGAGATATGCTGGCACGATTATTCCCGGTGACAAGAATGTCATCGACATAGATGAGGACAATGAGAATTTGTGAGTCATTCCTGTAGAAGAATAATGATGAATCTGACTTACAGTTAACAAAACTCCATGCACATAGGGTAAGTCGCAGGCGATCATACCATGCACGAGGAGCCTGTTTGAGCCCGTACAGAGCTTTGGTGAGCTTACAAACGTGATTGGGTCTTCTAGGGTCAATAAAACCTTCTGGTTGCTTCATATATACAACTTCAGAGAGAAATCCATTGAGGAATGCGTTGTTGATGTCAACTTGACGTACAGTCCAGCGATAACAGGAAGCAAGTGTGAGAATGATGCGAACTATAGTCATTTTAACCACAGGGCTAAAAACTTCACCAAAATCAACACCGGGTTCCTGGAGATACCCTTTGGCAACCAAGCGTGCCTTCAATTTGTCAAGCGAGCCATCAGGTTTGAATTTTCTTTTAAATATCCATTTGTTGCCAACGACATGTTGCTGTGGAGATGAGGGTACAAGACACCATGTATTATTTTTCACCAAAGCATTATACTCTTGCAACATGGCAGCTCGCCAGCCACTGTCTAGTAAAGCTTCTTTAACCGTGAGAGGTTCTGGTGAAGGAGAGACAGTAAGGCCAACGAACGGTGTCTTGAATTTGGATATACCAGATTTGGACCTTGTCACCATCTGATTTACATTTTGAGCAGGTTGGGCCGTAGACATTGAGCTGGAGAGATTGGTTCGGGGCAAAGAGGCACTAGGGGACCCTCGTGAACCATCTGATGAAATTAACGGTGCAACTGAGACAGTTAATGGTGTAGTCCCAGAAGCTGTTGGGGAAGGTGATAGGTGTTGCAGAGCAGTGGTGAGTGATTGTACCCCATCGAGTGAGCACCCTTCTGCTCAGGGAGAAGAGGCAGCAAGCACTTGTCCTGAAAAAGGAAAATCAGATTCGTCGAACACAACATGACGGGAGATATAGATTTTACCCGTGGGACTCAAGCATTTGAATCCTTTGTGACTGCTGTTGGGGCCAAGGTATATGCATTTTTCAGAGTGAAACTGGAGCTTATGCTTGTTGTAAGGTCGTAGACAAGGGAAGCATGCACAACCGAATGTGTGAAGAGCAAGGTAGTCTGGTTGTTTCTGAAACAGAGCTTGAAAGGGGGACATGTTAATGACCTGGGTGGGTATGCGATTGATGAGATGAGCAGCCATAGAAAAAGCTTCCCACCAATATTTTATTGACATGTGTGCCTGAGCAAGAAGACTGAGGCCAGTTTCAACAACATGACGATGTTTGCGTTCAACACGACCGTTTTGTGCTGACGTGTGTGGGCAAGAGTGTCGAAAGATTATGCCTGACTCAGTGAGAAAGTTTGTGAATGAGCGAAATTCCCCACCCCAGTCACTTTGTAGTATTTTTATTTTTGTGTTCAGTTGATTTTCTGCCCTCACTTTGAAATTCTTGAATGCACCCAGAGCTTCATCTTTAGTGTGTAGAGGATATAGCCATGAAAAACGACTAAAATCATCAAGGAAACACACGTAGTAACGATAACCATGTATTGATTTTATTGGAGCCGGACCCCACAGATTCGTATGCACAAGTTCTAATGGAGCTCTTGCTCTAGAAGTAGAATTTTTAAAGGGTAACGCATGAGATTTGCCAAATTGACATGCAGTACAAAAACTGAGTTTCTCTTTGGAAGAAAGATTGATATTACAATCCTTAAGAATGCGTTTTACTGTGGTGCAAGACGGATGTCCTAGCTTCCTGTGCCAATGGTCTAAAACAGAAAGAAAAACAAAGGGTGCATAAGCATTTGATAGATGCTTGAACTGTGGTGCTTGGTTCATTTTGTAGAGACCATCACACTTTGTCCCTGTTACCAGAACCTTGCCCGTTGGTTTGTCCTTCACACGACAACATTTAGAGTCAAATTCAACAAGAATATCATTATCATCAGTCAGCTCTGCAATACTAACGAGGTTCTTTTTAATTTCTGGAACAACTAGAACCCTCTTGAGGGAGAGAGAATTATCACCCGAGAATAGAGTGGCAGATGTGGAGCTTCGAATACAAAGTTTTGAGCCATTTCCAACAAAGAGATTACTTGACTCAGAGGTGCCAGGAGTGTCCTGGTGAGTGATGTGATTAGTTACCCCACTATCCATGTACCAGTCAGGATCTGTCACTGTCTCAGGTGTTGCAACATAAGCAGAGGCATTTTGAGCACTTGACCGAGCTTCTTCGTTGCCTATGTAGGATCTGTCGAAACGGTAAAAGCATTGCATGGCAGTGTGTCCTTGTCTGGAGCACACCTGACAAGTTGGTTTTGACCTGTTAGAGCAACCTCTGCCGCGGCCTCTGTGTGAACGATTCCCATAGTTTCGATTTCCTGAGCTTCGTGATGAGCTATGCGGAGGTTGGGAAGAAGGAGCACCAGAGGAGTTAGAGTTAATGGCAATATTGGCAAAAGAAGAGTTTACCGTGTTCACGGTATTGATGTGTTCTAAGTGACGTTCGAACGTGAGAAGACGCGTGTGAACATCAATCCACTACAAGTTATCACGATCAGTGAGATAAACCACTATTGGAGTGTATTCAGCATCAAGCCCAGCCAATACTTGAGTGATGAGATCAGGTTCAGCAATAGGACTTCCAGCCATGGCGAGATTGTCAGCAAGCGTCTTCATCTTCGCTAAATAATCATCAATAGAGCTGGAGCCTTTTCGTGTTCGTTGGAGTTCAGACTTATACATGGTGATTCTGGATTTGGAGTGAGCATTCATCAGATCTGTGACAGCTTTCCAAACCTGTGATGCAGTTCGGCAATGGAGGAGTTGTGATGCAATGGAGGGCGTCATGGTGCCGAGGAGCCAACTGAAAATGATTTGGTCAGTGGCTATCCAGTCTTCATAGTCCGGATTAACATGAGTACCGGAATCAGTTGTAGTGAACTGAGGTGGACAGGGCTTTGTGCCCAGAACGAACGCGTCCACACGATGTCCTCGCAGTGCAGGAAGTACGAGAGAGTGCCATAACAGGAAGTTGGATCTATCCAGCTTGATGGATCCAGTTTGGTTCAGACTGTTCAACAGTGGAATAGTTTTTGTTTGGGTGATCGACGAGGAGGGTTGAGTAACTGGAGATGTAGTTGCTGCAGTGGCAGAGTCATGGGAGGTGGATGAGGTGGCCATGAGGATCGTTGAAGATGCTCTGATACCAAGTTAGAGAAACAGAGAGTGAATGAAAGAGGCTTAGATCAGATGATGATCTATGAGCCCGTATCTATTATTTATAAATAAATGAAATGTACACATGTCAACACAAGTTGGCTCTCAACTGAACAAAGTTGGTTACTGATATAACCGTATGCAAGCTGTCAAGCATAACAAACATAACCATGCACGTGAGCCAACTATCTAACTATACTAACAGCCTGCGATTGACAAAATATTGCGATTTTTGGAAACATGAGCAATCAATGATGCGAACCAAAATACTGCGATTGACAACAATCAATGACGATCCTTTTTAATAAATAAATGACCGGATTACAATTTGATGAATTAATAAAACTAGCATCAGCTTGCCGCCCTTCCTACAGAAAAATCTGCTCGAGGTCTTCTCTTCACCACCTTCATATCTTAATTCATTGAGATGACATCATCTCTATCAATTCTTCCACCATAACAAAAAGACAGAGAGAAGAAAAAGGAAGAAAATTTACAGAGTCGAGAGTGGGGTGAGATTCAAACTGTCCACAGTCTCTTAGTTGCAACAAGGATTTTTTCTCCACCATGTGATTCCGGTTCTTGATCGTGTATTGTAGGCTTCCAACGTACTGCGTTGGCAACATGAGCAACTTTCTTGATTACATCTGGCCTGTCCCTCACCACCACGGTTCCTTCCGGCCGCAGAATCCGGTCTATTTCCACCAGCATGTCAACAATACTGCACCTGTAATGAAGCCATTAAATAATTTAAGCGACATTGCCCATCATTCAGAACAAATGATGATAACAAATGGAAATCATGTCAGAGCCATGCAGAAACAGCTTTTGCAACTTTCACTGCAGGACAATGACAGTCTATATGGCTCAACTTACAAATAATTAGTCGCTAAGATACTTAAATCTTTCAGAGTGGACTAATGAGCATGCAATAATTATTTCAACGCAGCCAGGTCTATAACACAAACTACTTCAAATGAAATATAGACCAATCGGCTCAAGTAGACAGTCATTTTTTAAATTTAAAAGTTTACAATTTGAAATGAAACAAAACCTTCAAATTCAATAGGCGAAAAGAAATAGAGAAACATATCTCTCAAAGCAGCAATGGCAAAAAAATAAGCTTAATACAAACAGGTATAAAAAGGGAAGATTATTAATTTTATGAAAATCAAATGAAGTTGTTCCTTCAATAGCTAAATGGTTATTTCAAGAAGCACCTCTAGCTCTCCCAACATGCAAGGGCATATATATAGGGAATGACCATGACTTCACAAAAATTCATTGATGGTGTCAATTAAAATCTCCAGATCAACATTTTATCATGTTAGTGTAGAAAGTTACAGGCCCGTACCTGTTATTGCCAGAAGCTGGATCTTTTATGAGCGACTCAATACTTGCCACATGGATCAGGTCGTAAGAACGAGGATATGTTGAGAAAGGCTCACACCTGGAATGGTATCGTTACAAATTAAACCTATAAAAAAATCCTCTAATGCAATTTGTAACATTTCTTCAAATGCGCTTAACTCAGTTAAAAAGATTTGAACAAGAATCCTGGCTAGAAGTAAAAAAACATGTTGAAGGCTAAGTAAAATAGTTTTGATTTAATCAAGAAATCTAGGAAATTCTGACTCTTGAATTTTGATGCTGAGGATTTTATAAATCACAATAATCACTCCCATGTTATTCTTCTTTTGGAAAAATGAATGTAAGAATTCATCAGCTTTAAATAGCAGAATTGGTTATCTTTAAATAAAAGAAATAATGTTATAATGGAAATTATCAAAAGGAAAAGTGACATGGATTCCTTTCCATGAGGATAGATATATCCCAAAATATCAGCACGCTAAACATTCAGTGTGAAATAAAAATTTAAGATGGTTGTCAAATTAAGATACATAATGCAGATCAAAAAGCCTGATCCCGGATTCTGGATCATAGATCATATGAAATCAAAAAATTCAGTATTACAGTGAAAACATGAAATCTAAACAGCAGTTTAAGGGTTGACAATAATATAGCACAACACCAACTCAATCTGCGAAAAAATAATTATCTGATCAACTTCTCATGCGTCATTATGTGTTTCTACTTGAAAATGGAAAGAGAGCTCTGCAACTGTATTCTTCATAGTCAAACTACTTTAAGCTGTGATATATTTGACTTCACAACTTAATGAATATCATATATTTGTATGCAATTTTTGCATTTTAAAATAACTTGATTTTGCCATATCAGCTTGGATTGCATTAGTTTACATGCTTGAATGATGAGTCATATCATTTTCATAATTATTGGAGAATGTCAGTCTGAGATGTGAAAAGATTGTGCTTTATTGCATTTGACATTTATAGCAATTTGATTTTTATCATCATTCAGAACCTTTTTGACAATTAGTTTTTCATTGTCAAAGACAAGGTCTTGAGCTTTTTACCATCACATCATAATTCATTGTATTACAATAAGATAATTACATATTAAAGGTTTTATTTGTGCCAGGTTGTTAAGCTTTTATTATGACGTCATATTTTTTCAACATATAAAATTCATATTAGCCATTTCCTTCGAATTTTGGATGTTGTCCCCTAGCACCCAGTTCAACTCCTATTTGTTTGTGATTCAATGAATAACAATGCACTTCTAAACTCTGTAATTCTTCAATAACCAATGCACAAATTTTTCATCTATAACTCACCAATCATGATAGACTCCAATAAGGCCTCTATCAAATATAAGATCAAGAGTGTATGGTTTGCGAGGTGGAACAACATTCATTACCCACACTGGATCAGATGCTAATGCTGCAGCAAAGCCTCCAAAGAATGCATTCACATCCATGACATTGCGAACAGCCGGAGTACCTAACTTTAGATTCAGAGAATTTTTATAGTGAGCAACCCTTCTCACCCACCTCCTAGAATCAGCCTCAAACACATCAGCATTGTTTTTCATGATTGTGGCTCTTGGAGGTGCTGCAGTGAGCCTTGCTGGCCACTTGTGAATTCTCCCGACAGCATAGTCTCCTTTGACAGAATCGGTATTGCTGACACAGTTTTTCAACTTGAAGTACCTGCAAAATAAATTTTGTAATCCCAAATAACTATTATAAGTAATCTTTTAACAAAATAAAGTTCATCCAAGTGCTAACATTATGATAGGGTGAATCAAATTTAAAATAGACCGGTTAATACAGGAGATCACTAACAAGAAGATGACAAAAGAGAATTAAAAAAAAAAGGAAGAATAACTCAAACTAGCAAGTCTGATGCAAATTACCAAGCAGAACTTGGGTCATCAGAGTCGTCACATAACTCAAGGCCAAATTCATTATCGTTGGGCATACATGAGTTTCCTACAGGCTTTTTCCAGATCACTGTGTTACCATCTACAGCTATGAGCTCATAACACAAAGATCTGGCCACGGCCTGGAGGTCTGACCATTCTTTATCTTGTTTAGGCCACTGCACTGGGGGACCAGATATGACTAAGTATCCACTAGGGCGAAGTAATCTATCCACTTCAATAAAATAAGTTGCATCTGCACAGCAGACTCCGCATCAGAGAAGTGGTTATAGTTTAGCATATTATAAGACATAAAAAGGTAAGCTGGAATGGAGAGATTACTGTAGGCTGTAAAAGGAATTAAACACCGAGAACAATGCACCAAGTCAAATGCAAATGCAGGAAAAGGAAGTCTACGGGTGCCAAGCATGGCAACCATTGCTGGTATTCCTCTTTCGAGAGCAAATTGTATTTGTGATTTGTGTGAATCTCTTGGAGCAAAGGACACAGTTAAAATGTCTTGAGCTAGCAAATATCCTCCAAAACTAGCAACCTATAAAATGATAGATATACGTACATGTTAAACAGTAACAAGTTCTTTTGGCCCAAAGGAATAAAAAACAGTTAGAAGTTCTTGTAAAAGTTCAAAAGGAAATAGAAGAGCTCCTACCCCACACCCCATATCAAGAGCAGTCCTCAGAATACGACCTTTTATTGGGATGTGCTGACCAAGTTTTTCAATATACTGAACGGCTCCATCTGGAAACATTGTACCACCACCGGGGAAAATAAAGTGTTGGCCTTCGCGTTTCATCCATCCCTGGTGACCTTTCCTATCTGCAATCTTGTCGTGTGGCATATTGCTATGCCATATCTGCACGAAGGTAGAAATGGTTTTAAATCAGTGAATTACAAGTTAAGAAAATATAAGATATATCTTATTGAAATTAAATCCCCATTGGATATAAAAGAGGAGAAGAGGGGGCTAATGTAATCTACATTTTTCTTCCTCTTAAATTTCTAGTTAGAGAAACCTGTTACTAAAAGTGGAATATACATTTATCACATCTCAGGATAAGCTAATCAGACTCACTAAAGAATCAGATCTCTCTAATTTGTTATTTCAGACAAATGCCATACAGATATCACTCTATCAACAAGTGTGAATGAATTACTTTTAGATTGTACTGAAGGGCATTTTTATTCATGGCATGTACTGTTCATGCGTATCTATGGCGTTGCACATGTCATTTGAAGTAGAATGGTTAGTGTCATCACTGCCACGCCTCACAAGCAATCAGAATAGAGCCTAAATAGATTAGCGCCCTTTAGTCGAGGGTTTTTTCCATTCTAACCCCTCTCCACATGCAGCCTCAGATGGCTCATTCACTTCATTAATCCACTCAATTGCGCATCAATCTCTGTCCTTCTGCTTCTTTCTTCATTCTGTTTCATCCATATCTTTCCATTCCTTTATCCATCCCTTCTCTGCTTTCATGCCCCGCCCCTTCAGTTCTCTCTGTCGTCATTTGTTCCTATCTAATTATACTTATATGTCAGGGTCATGAAATGCACTTAAGCTGATATGGCAGTTTATGTCACAGTCAGTGACTGTGTGTAGATAAGTTCTTTTTTATTTTAAATGAATTGTTCAGATGTGAATTCACCCACCATAATGCTTATATTTCCGGAAACATGTTGAAAAACTCTCTAGGCCACAGATATCTAAATGGCAGGTTAGATAAATATGTGGGCGCGCGCGTGTGGTTTTACTAGTTTTCTGTCATTATTTGGACAATTGGACCTACACACACGTCTTATTTCACTTGACATCTCAACATTTTCTCAGGATCCAAACAGTGTAATACTTATACCTTGTGCAAGCTCTTCGGCCACTGCACTGGAATCTTGTAGCCTTCAGGCGGGGGAATCAGGCAAAGTGGAGTAACCTCTGGCCGCGGGCAATGCCTCTCTCTGTAGTAATTCATTTCCCTGCTGAGGTGACTGTTCAATCTCGGGTCCTCGCACGGCATGTGGTCCACTGCATCAGGGGGGCATGCCTCAATAGTTCGCTGCTCCCCTGCCTCGATGGCCGCAATGAGGCGGTGGCGCTGCCGTGGATCAGATTTTGATAAAAGAAGCGTCTGGCGACCGGAGGCGGCCAGCGAATCTCCGAGAGGTGTGAAGACAAGGACAAAGAAAATGAATATGAGCCCAAAGAACCCCGCAGTTACAATGTCCAAGAGCCGCCATTGACGTGGGTTACGCTTGGAAGAAGGCAAATTCGATTGGCCCATTGGAAAAAGTGATTGGATCTGATCTAATGCGCATGAGTTGCGGATTTCATAGAAGTTTGAATCAAAAGATCGCAGAGTTTAAACAAATTCAGAAGAAATTGTTAGAGGTTGTATCTATTCAAAATTTCAAATAGAGTGACTCTCGATGGTCTAGGCGGGTTTCAGAAGAGTGAAGCGGAGATAGATGTAGGACGAAGGACCTGAGATTCTACAGGGACTCAAATAGTAGGATTTTGTCCGTAACACGACAATAGATTTTTTAAGGAAACTTGAAACTAAATCCGGGGAAATCAAGTTGTGGGGCCTGGATATGAGAACCGGCAACCTAACCTTTTTTTTTTTTAGTTACATAGGCAAGCTAAACTTGAAAGGAAACTCTACCCCTAACAAAAGCTTGATCAAGCAAAAGGTGACTCCTACTGCTTGGAGGAGCGTCTAACAGAAGACGAGTTTCGGAAATTCCTGGAGAAGTTTCTTTTGCCAGAATGTCCGCACACACCAAAGCTTCCCTAAGTATATGGTATAACTCAACATTCCAACTTCCATAAAGAAGGTGCCGAGTTACTTCGATTTCTTGGCGTAACTGATGGGTAGGTCCTTGATCCCTGAACAAGATATTAACTGCTTCTAAAGAATCTGAGGAAACTTGGATGTTCGTAAGCTACAAAGAGTGACACACTTCCAGTCCTGTTTGGATTGCCAAAATCTCTGCTGCTGTAATTGTGACATGTCCGAGAACTCTTTGGAACCCCATTATCCAGTAACCTTAATCATCTCTGATAATTCCAACACAAGCTGCTTGGTCTGGTGCTCGAACCGATGCATCAACATCCAATCTCATGGTTCCTCTTGGTAGTGGCGTCTAATGTGTCTCTCTAGTGGAGCCTCCCTGGAAAATCTTGTGGATTAATTTTCCCCCAGATGCATCTTCCATAAGATGGAACATGCATTGTTGGAAAATTTCGCTCATTGAAGCCCTACTAGATTCAAATAATTGCACACATCTAGTCGTCCATATTATCCAACAGACATGCGCAAATATCCTCGACTATAGCCATCGTCCAAATCTCGCCCTACTCGGTTGGTGTGTTGCATTCCATGAGAGCCAATCCTGCAAATCAAAAGAGAAGAAAGCAATATATATGTTAGGGTTAAGAAATTCTCTCCACACCTCCCTTTCTCTCTTGCAATCTCTAAGCACATGAAGAACACTCTCGTCACAATGACATCCAAAAGGACACTCTCCAGTCATGGATAGCCCTCGTCTAGCTCGTATAGAGTTGGTAACAATTCTCCCATGGGTTATTTGCCAAAGAAAAAATTTTATTTTCTCAGGAACCTGCCAATGTCAAATCCTATGCTAGAAGGGGTTAGCCACCTCATCATCAGGTTTTAAAGGAAAGCATAAGCAGATTTAACGGAGAAGGCGCCATCAGGAGATCCTCTCCAAGAGAACTCATCATCCCTATCATTGGCGGGGGGATTGGATCGGATTACAGATCTAACAATATGCGGAGTGAGGAAGGTCGCCCATTTATTAACATCCCAACCCCCACTTGGAAGAATGAAATCCCTAACCCAATCCTCAGAGTTAATGCGCTCCACATTGTGAGTAACAAAATGAAAGAGGGGCTTTTCTAACGGTGTCCATAGGTCCCACCAGGCTTTTGAGGACAATCCATTATTCACCTTTCTCCCAACCCCTGAAAGAAATAGCTCCTAAACTTTAGTAATTGCCTTCCAAGTGAGAGAGTTAAACTTTTTCTTAACAACCGTGGGCATTGGCTTGGTCCCACAATCATATTTGGCTTTAAGACATTTGACCCACAGCGTATCTTGTTTAGTGAGAAAGCCCCAACAAAGCTTCATAATGAACACTTTATTCTGAAGCTCTAGATTTTTGATACCAAGGCCACCACATCTCTTACTTTTCATAATTTGTCTCCCAGTGATAAGGTGCATCTTTCTCTTATTATCATCTTGGGACCAAAAGAAATTCTTGCTGACCTTTTCAATCTCTTGAAGAACTCCTTTAGGCAGGAAGGTCGACTGCATTTGGTAGGAAGGCAACACCGAGATCACAGCTTTAATCAGCATTGTCCTCCCAGCCATAGTAAGGTACTTGCCCTTCCACAACGAAAGTCTTGACTTAACCTTCTTCGTTATGTGGCCAAAAGTCATTTTACCTACACAAGCGTGTAAGAGAGGTACGCCAAGGTACTTGCCCAAGTCACTTGTGGTTTCAATACCCAACATATGACTTAAACAAGCCGCTCTTCCCCGTCTGACGTTCTTAGAGAAGAAAGCTTTAGGCTTGAACAAGTTTATCTTATGTCTCGAGACCCCACAAAATCTACTCATTATTCTCTTAATATTACTCATTTGGCCAGAGGAAGCTTCAGCAAAAAGAAGAAGGTCATCCGCAAAGAATAGGTGGGAGAAGGAGGGACCATCATTAGGAAATCGGAGGGGTTTCCATCTACCATTTCTACAATCGGCCTTGATCAAGTGCCCTAGTTTCTCCATACAAAGGACAAAAAGGTAGGGGTTAAGCGGGTCACCTTGGCGAATTCTGCGGGATGGTCTGAATTCAGAACCTTCTATCCCATTCCACAAAACCCTTAAAGAGGCATTTCCAACACATCCAACTATCAAATGAACTAGGTTCTCCTGAATCCCCACCTCCCAGAGGGTAGATTCAAGAAATCCCCAGTCAAGTCTATCATATGCCTTCTCCATATCCACCTTGATCGTGACGTAACCTTTCCTCCTTGGTTTAAATCTCATGAGATGTATGGCCTCCTGCACAATGATTATGTTATCGCAACTTGACTAGGTTGGGATGAAGCTGCTCTGCTCAGGCCCTACCAAGTCATTCATTATCAATCTGAATTTGTTAGCCAAAAGTTTTGTCAGCACCTTAAAACTAACATTACACAGGGAAATTGGTCTCATGTCCTTCAGCGTGGTGGGATCCTCCACCTTAGGAATCATGATAATATTGGATTGGTTGACAGCCTTAATTGTAGAGGGATCCATAAAAGCTTACTTCACTAATCACAGATCTTGGAACCAACTTTTTCCCATTGGGTTTGGAAAAAGTGAGCTTGAATTCCATTAGGACCTGGGGCCTTGAAGGCTCCCATACAAAAGGCCGCGTTCTTGATTTCCGTTTCACTCACTTCTTTATGAAGGGACCGAAGTTAGGAGTCTCGTAATTGCGGGAACTCACTTGGCCAGTTTAGAGCAGAGGGAATATTTGGGTTCTTGGTGTAATGATCTTTATAATATCGACTCGCCATGACCTTCAATACCTCTGGGTCTTGAATCCAACTCCCACTATCATCTCGCAACGCAAGAATCTTTTGCTTCCAACATTTCACAATGGTTGAAGCATGGAAGTAACTGGTGTTTCGATCACCCCATTGAAGCCAATTGCACCTTGATTTTTGAAACCAAAGAAGCTCTTCTTTCATCAGTAACTTATTATACTCCTTCTAGAGTTTTTTTTCCAACCTATAAAGACCATTCAGAAACCCATTCCTTCTGCTGGTGTCAATTCCCTTAAGCCTTTTAAGGATGTCTCTTTTCCTTTTGGGAATGCTACCAATTGAAGAGTTGTTCCAATCATTAGCCTGGCCTTGAAAGCACTGAACCCCATTAACCCAATCTCTTCCCATCCACGCATTTTCCACAATCTGTTGGAATTCCTCCTCCAAACGCCAAGCAACCTCGTAATGGAATCTTCTCTGAGCTTGAGGTTTAGGAAGGGTAGGAGTACAAGATAAAATAATCATTCTATGATCAGACTTGTACTTCAGATCATGGGTTACTCGGGTATGGGGAAACGCAATCTCCCAAGCCACGTTACAAAAAACCCAGTCTAACTTCTCCCTAATCCCTTCGCATTCCCAAGTGAACCTAATTTGGGGATCATTGAGCTCAAGAAGACCAGTTTCAAGAATGCAATCATCGAACTGTTGCATGGAAAGGACATGAGCTGGAGCATCGGCTAATTTATTAGTAGGTGCTCTGTAAGCATTAAAGTCCCCAACCAAAACCCATTCATCAATGGTATAATGAGCAATCTCCCGAATGGTTTGCCAAAGGTGGATCCTCTTATTATAAGTTGTTTCACCATAAACAAAGGAAGCAAAAAAAATGCCTTTTAAGCCTCAAGCTATGAATTTTACAATGCAGAAGTTGAGTATTAGAGGTAATGTACTCAATATCAAACTCACTATTATTCCAAAGAAGCCAAATTCCCCCAGAATAACCTAAGGCTTCAATCCTGACCCAATGAGAAAAGCCAAACCTCCTAATCATATGATCAGCACGGTTCCTACTGATTCTAGGTTCAATCAAATAGAGGATATCAATCTGATTTTTCTTAACCACATCTCTAATAAGGATAGGGAAGGTCCTACTACCTACAATTCCAAGATGCAATAATCATAATTAACCACACAGGAGAAAGTAAGTGAACACTTATTGGGTGGCTCCTATCTCATGAATGAAATCAAAATCATCAAGATGATCTTCATCCTCCAAGGTAGCAGCTACCTCCTACAGGCTACTAAGTTCAGCACTAGCATCCTCCATTTGCTGTTCTTCACCCTCCACTGCTAGAACCACTGGGTCCGGGGGCTTGGGTTCCACTTGTACAAGTAAGAGGCAATTTTAGGGTTCTCCTTCCTCCATGTTTGAGATAGCACTAATATTGCCCCTCTTCATGTCTTGGTCAAAATCTTCCTTTCTATTTAAAGGTAAGTCAACTCTCTCGGCCTCCACATGATGTTCATGTTGCATATCCACTTGGGTTATGTTTCCCCTTACCAAATAATGGGACCTTTGGGTACTCCCTTTTGTTTTTCCTTTGCCCTTTGGGCCTTCTGGAATTGAGTCCATTGCTTTACCCATTTCTTGGCTTCCTTTTGCTTGACTAGGTCCATTAATGCACATCTCCTCTGGCAAATTACTTGGGACACCACTTGGCCCATTGCCCAACTTCTCCTTTAGCCTATTTCTCCTATCTTCTTGAAAATCCTTTTCTTGCCCAGGCCCTTTACTTTCCAAATTCGTTGGCCCCTTATCCTTCACTTCCTTTAGCCCACTTTCCCCTCTTGGCCCTTTCTTTTCCTTCTCTTAGCCCATTCCTTTTTCCCCCTATTTTGAGTTTTTGAGATTCCTTTGCTCATTATCCTCAGCACCGTCCACTTGCTAGCTAAAGGAGTCTTCAGATGTGCTGAACGTGTGTCCACATCATGAGTGTTGCAGCAACTCTTTTCCCTCTCCTTTGAATCGATTTCCTTTTCCTTGCTACCACTTAGTCCCTTCTCCCTCTCGGTCTCCTCTTCCACACTCTCCAACACCCCAAATCTGGAAGGAGCAAGCTATATCTTCTCTTTTCTAACCAATCTAGTGACCACGCTAGCCTCTTTTTGATCTGGGCAACGCACGCCGTTCGGCGATCGAGTCTGCGTTGACCGTGACACAAGCATCCATAGGCTGAAAGTTTCCTCCTCTATCGTCGGACGCTTCTCCGCTCTCTCTCCGTCACGTGTATCTGGAGTATTTCCAATCGGAGTCTTCACTGCGTCTCTTGACAGCAGGTTAGTTACTGACGTCGTGACGGCTTCGAGTGGAGCAGCAGCTGGCGTCGTTGCCTCTTACCCCCTCCAGTGCTCTTCTTCCAGGGACACCCCTCCCTCCGGTGACTGCAGCGGCTACACTCGAAAGAGATAAGCTTTAACCCCTCGTACTCCACATTGAAACACTCCTAAGCTACAATGATTCAAGGAACAAGAGCCCTCTGTAAGTCCAATTCAACACACAACCTTGCATATTTCCCTCTTTCCACCTTTGCCATAGGACTGGTTAAATCAGAGAGTGTATTTAAATCCACGCTAAGAGGTTGTCCAATTCTCTCCCCTATCCGTGTGATGCAATGTCTATTATAACAATGCATTGGGATATTTGGAATACGGACCCAAGTTATGAGGCTTCTCAACTGATTCTTGAACGGGGGTCGAAATAGGGTGTCCATCTTTGAACTAAAATGCAATGCTGGAAGATAACCCAGGGTCCACCATAGAAAATTTCAAATTTGGAAGTTAAAAAAAAATTAAAAACAGAATATATTCCCCGTACAGGCCCACTGTAGCATCTATATATACCCATATCTTTTAAATTTTTATTTAAAAAATGATGAATTTTTTTTAAAATTTTAAATTTGAAAGTTAAATAAAAAATAAAAACAAAATCCCTTACCACACACACATATATATTTTTTATATTTTGTTAGAATGAATATTTTGAAGTTGTAAATAATGTTGGATAATAGATAAGCTATAAGCATATGATTGGTTTGATAATTGTTACTTTGCTAATAATGAAATTTACCACTTAGTTTTTGGAATTTTTAATTTTGAATGGTTTGATTGTGTCAATTTGTGATGAGATTTATTTTTTCATTGTTTTTCCTCACCGATCTAACCCCCAGTTTGACTCCGATTTAACCTACTAACTCTTACCCCCTGCTTGTATGGAGAGAAAATGAGGGAGGAGGAAAGAAAACTGGGAGAGAAAATGGGGGGAGAAATGAATGTTCCCTTACTTGGAAGTGAGAGAAAAAGTGGTAGGAAGGAAAAGTTCGAAAGAAAATGGGGTGTGGGTCCCACAATATTTTCTCTCCAACTTTTCTCTCCACACATGGAGAGAAAATGGGAAGAAAATTATTTTCCCTTATATACCAATGTGCTCTTTATTACTTTTTTATTTTAAACAATTAAATTTAACATATAACTTTTTTAAAATTTTGATTATAATTTTCTTTTGTAGAAGGATAATCTTTATAATGTATTCTAATATCTAATTTATTTTTTAATTATTTATTAAAATCACGTAACCTTACAAAATATGATATATTTTTATCTAAATTATTTTGTTTTGAAATATAACAATATGAAAACATATCTTTAATAAATAATTTGATTTTAAATTATTTAATAATATTAATGTTAACATAATTTTTTCATTATCATTTTTAATTTACTGTTATACTTGATATATTTTAAGGATACTTTATTTATGTAACTATTTATTAAAAAATTTTCATTTAAGGATATTTTAGTCATTCAACTTTTGCCCATTTTCCTTCCTCTCTGTCTTCTCTTGTTCATCCAAGCAATATGGGTGATAATAATTTCTCTCCACTTTTCTCTTCTTTCTATTTTCTCTCCTCCCATTTTCTTTCCTCTCAACTTTTCTTCCCATTTTACTGCCTTGCCCAATTCAATCATCAGTCCAAGTTTTTATACCTCCGGAAAAATACTAGAAAAAGAACCTTGGAAAATGTAAAAGGACAAAATGGTAATACATCCTTTCAAAATCTCAAATAGGTGTGAGGGACCAATCTGTCATTTACGAAATTTATAAGAAAATACCAAAATGCCCTCTTGTCATTTATAAAGGAAATAGCTAATGAAGAAAAATGAAACCCTCCCCT